>OMNW01011230.1:100008-128438 GCA_900303245.1 Selene dorsalis
GTGGACCTGTCTTTCTGTTAACTGGGTCACTGATGCATCCACGTTGTTCACCTCTTTCCAAGTGATGTGCTTTAATGTTTGTGTGATTTATTTCTCCTAATGCCTGGCTGGAGTTATGGCTCCATGTGGACTTTCCTTCCGCACCAGGTTTTAGTAAGATCATCGATCACAACACCATCAGCTGCCTGACCCCAGGTGACCCCATCACTATCAGCATTGATTCTCTGGTCAGGTGTTTGAAAAGGACGCAGGCCAAGAAAGGCCCCTTGTCCTGATAACATCATAACATGCTCTGAAGTTTTATGCTGTGAGGTTAGAAGGAGTAATCCAGCAGCTACTCCACAGCCCAGAGACAGCTGTGAAAACAAACATATAGAATATCAAGATGATGTTCTAACAATAATTGTAGTAAATATATAATTATAATTAAATACATTAATAATAAGTTTAATAAAGTTAAACTTATTCTGTGGGTTATGGACTTCATCGTCCTCAAAACACTGAAGTTGTCGGGGATTAAAAGATTCTCCACTCCACACATCCACTCACTCCACCCAGGGCTGTGTCCTCTCCCCCCCGCTGAGGCCGCCATCCTAATCACTGTCTGAAGTGTGTGGACACTGTTCTCATCCCTGCTCTCAGACCCTGCCAAGGTCACTGGCTGATCCATAGGGAGGATGTGGAAAAGTGTCACAAAGACCAAGGAGATGTTTGAGCATGAAGTGGGGAAGGACCATGAGTTTAAATCATGGGAAACCAGCGGAAGTTGTGTACCAGTACAAATTCCTGGTCACAGTCATTTAAAACAGAATGAAACTGACCTCCACACCTGCCATAGTTTAATTTAACACTTCAACTAGTTTCCTGGATGAATGATCGAATCATGTTGTTTTTTTACCCCCATTGATTCATGATCTCATTTGCATCTTTTTCTGCTCCAGAGAAAAGAGCTAAAACACCCAAATAAACTAATTTAATTCTTCAGTTGGCATAAGATAACAATAAGAGGACATTCTCCATCCATCCTTTTCCTTATGTCACTCATTAGGCTCACGTGCAAGCCATCACCATCTCTCTTTTGGTGAATGTGTAGCAATGATGAGTATAGTCCCATCGTTGTGTGGGCATGATATGCACATCAGTGCTTGTATAGGCGGTTCAGGGCCAGGGGGTCGAGTGTCATAGCACCATGGACAGTGCTGGTTTTTGTGTGTGGTGGATGCGTGTGTGTATACAGGTGCTCTGCTGCGTGATCGATAGACAGAGACCTTGTCACTCAGTTTAAAAGAAAATAAAATCAGATGTTCAGCAGCAGTGAGCACCCCCATATATTCAGAATGGTACGATCGTTTTTTCATACCCACATGTTGCAACGATTCGACAACGAGGTTGATGGTGGAATCAGACCTCTCTGAATTGAATCGTCCAATAGTCGGCTATTCGGAGACACACCTAGTAAATTAACTTCATTGAACAACAGGAAATGTCTTTAAACATCCCTTAACCATTAACTCACGTCTCATTTCAACATCTCAAAACTGTCAGTGTCAAACATGCAACCCTTTCCAAACTGTCACATAGGATGATGTTTACCTGAAGTCAGTTTTTACATGTCTGCATGGTGAGTGGACCTGTGCTCTGAGTGGAGCACTTGTTTCCCCAGAGGTTTGTTGAAATAATTAATTGCAAACACACTATGTTCCCTCACCCTCCTATTTCATATTATTCAAACTAAATTACATCTTGTACTGTAGGAAACTTCTCAGAGGTTATTAGGAAATTACTTTACATAAAGTACAGACCTTTAAAATAGAGTGAAAATCATACCCCCCAAAAATTAGTCATGAATTATACCACAAACCAACTGACATGCAGTGATTATGGGTCACAGGCTGTTAAAGGCCTCTGGGCACTTGCCTGCTTTTCCCAGTGGTTAATCAGGCCTTGCAGCAGACAGAGCCAACTGGCCCATCAGCTCTAAATCAAACACTCAGTGTGTTAGCCACCAGCCAGTCACTGTTTTACATTATTGGCTGCCATGGTTCAAATCTGAAAAATCAGAGCTTCACCTAGTTACAGCAGAGGTGTCACGGCTGTAGAGCCCCACACTGAAATCAATAGGGACAGACTGGCCTTGCTCACACATACTACACACTCCCCCACTCCAATCCAATCAGAGTCGACTTATTCTCCTTCATTACTTGCAGCCAGGCAGCTGCTTCTCTTCTTCCCTGTTCCATCGTCTCATTTGTCTCTTGCTGTCTGTCCTCCTCACTCCAAGCTCTTCCTTATGTTTCATATGCATAATCTCTGTGAGTTGGCTCTATCTAGTGAAATTGAGTTTTGGTGCTGCTGGTGCTGCTGGTGGGTTAATGTTTGCTGGAAGCTGTAATCAATAATAGGGAGCTATGGGGCCATTATGGAAATCAGTGGCTTGAAAAGGTGCAACGCTGGGTAAATGTTACTGATAGCTCAGCAAAAGCTCATAAAGTCATGACTTTTTTTCAATTTTTTACCTTGTTTGTCATTTTCCTATGATCAGGGGTTTAACCTGTTTTAAAGGGTTGCTGGCTGAACTTTCACTGCTTTTCTAGAATACAAACAAAGAGCAAAACATTTTTTCACAGAAAATGAGACAGACATTTTGATATTTAAATTTCTGAGGACATATCTACCGAAACTCTGAAAGGCTTTTTTTGATGCTAGAATTTTTTTTTGTCTGTCTTTTTTTCCCCAGAAACTAACTGTCCTCTTGATCAGTTTACACATAATTAGATTAGAATACGTCTGACTTTTAGCTAGAAAACTACCTGGGCAAAGTAGACAACTGCTCAAACTCAATTGTTTTATTACCAGATATATAAGAAACTAAATGCTAAAACAGTTGAAAGTGCAGGTAAACGTATTTCAGGGATCTGTTTTGTCCTCTGGCCCCCTGCAGTCAGGTCGGCAGCCTATAGCAAGAAGTTTGATCATACTGATTAAAAACTTTTTTCCCCACTTTCCCCCACTCGAACTTGAATGCTTGTTTGGATTTACACTGATGACAATGAAAAAACCTGCACACACTGTTCAAACTGTGACTACAACAAACAAGGTAAATTTCAAAAGGGGCAAGTTGAGAGCAAACTGTGGAGAAGCTGCTGGGATCTGCATCCTGCTGTAAACTGCGCATCTCATCCTAATTTTTGAGCTTTACAGCATCAGTATACCAGAATCAAATCTTGCATCAATCCATAGGGGTGTTGTGTGCCTGTAGCAGCAGCCTTGCAGCACTTTAAGGAGCTGATGATCATGCAGCCATGGGCTATGTGTTGTGATGTAAACTAAAAATGTGTATCTGCAAGCGCTATGTCAGCTGTAAAAGTGTGACAAATAGGTCCCCCACCCTACTGGGTTTTCATGGAGCTGTATATAGCTGCACAAACATCAGCAAAAAGTGCAAAAAGAGAAGTGAACACACCCTCATCCCTCTGACAAAACACAATGAGTTTCCAGTCAGGCTGTGAGCTCATATCAGCAAACGACTGGCTTTTAGTGGAGAATTGTCCCTCAACCCACTCTGACACTCACTCAGACTGTTGTGTGTGTGTGTGTGTGTGTGTGTGTGTGTGTGTGCGTGCGTGCATGTCCCTCTGAGATTCACATATGATTTCCTGAACTTTATGACACGTCGCAGAGGGACATCATTTGCTGTGTGAATGACAGATGTATTACTCTGATACTGTTTTGTCACAGTCAAACAAATGATTAATTATAAAAGTAATTCTTCTTCTAAAAATTTCAATTTAGGAGGTGAGTCCTCAGATTATGAAGCAAAATGTCCTCACCAGAGTCTTAGAGCACAGAGCAGTGTTGAATCTGATTCTAACATTTCAACAATGGAAAAAGTTTAATGATCAACATTGTTTTAGGGAATTCAATATCTTATCCCAGCAGCTATTTACTGCTGGTTCCTCTAGACCTTAAATCTTGAGAAAATCTCTTTACTGTCATCCATGAGTTCAAAGATGTGACTCCTCGGGCTCTGATACTCAAAGGAGGTGCTATCGAAGCATTAACATCTCCCTCTGAAAATGAGGTTAATGCTCCCAGTGTCAAAAACTGCAGTTTTTTCTACTGACCACAAGAGTCTGGCGCCAACAGTGAGTCAATCCCCATAGATTTCCAAGTAAGAATGTCCAACCTTAAAGCAAAAATAAATATGCTTCCTGCCTGGTACAACGACTGTTAATAACAACTGGACATGAGGAAACATAGTTCACCTGTTCTCTTCATGCTACAATACACCAGAAAACTCAAAGAATCCTTATAAGGAAAAATCCATCAGATGCGCTGGTGCCAGTCTTGGCTGATAAAAGTTTTGAGTCTTTTACTATTTTATTCCTTTTCACCTTGATCAGTGCAACACAACATTTCCATGGTATCAGCTAGGGCTCCCTCCACAGCCTCCAGCTGGTACAGACACTGCTGCTCCACTCATTTCTGGGTCCACACCAGCTCCCTGTTAGCTTTAAGATTGATTTTAAACTTTCATTACTGCTCTTTAAGGCCTTAAATGGCCTTCCTTCTAAATACTCCTCTGATTTATTGACCTTGTTTGTGCCCTCTTGACCATGGGGATCCTGCTGGGTACTGCCAGATCAGTCCGTGACAGCTATTAGAGCCTCCATGCTTTGGAACTCAGACACATTACATCTTCTTAAAATGTGTCTCCTCCCTGTAAAGACCTTTTTATTCCTGTTTATTTTTTATTGTCTTTACTTACCCTGTGGTCATGTTCTTCAATTTTATTGTTATTTCTTTTTTGTAAGATTTTTTGGCCATCTTTATGCCTTTATTAGATAGGACAGTGTAGAGAGATACAAGAGAGACCAGGGGAATAACATATGGCAAAGACCTCTCTGGTTGGGAGTCAAACCAGTGATCAGCGCTTCAGGCATATGCCAACATGGGACGTGCTCTCTAACAACTCAACCACTGAACACCACTTTATCTGTATTTCATTTTCTTAGTCTGGCTTTATTTAGCATTCGATTTCAAGAAAAGTGAAATAGGAAAAAAAGTTTATCGTAATCGTTACAAATATATAGTGCAATGAAACTGAAGGAGTTATTGCACAAATACGGGAAAATCTAAAACATTCACACACTTCTCGCCATCACTGAAAGTTTTCTGTAGGAATCAGAGGCCAAACACTTGCCGCCCACCACCGCAGGCACTTCAGCCAGCTTCCATGAGCCGCTTGACCTTCTGTCCTGAAACTTTAACTAAGCTGAGTTGTCCAGGCTGTCACTGGAAGAGAAGCAGCTGGTAGCTCCATGTGTTTTTTAAGGACACACATGACGGTTTTCACCCAGTCTCCTCGGGCCAGCACGGGGAGTTGGCGGAGGCGAGGACTGTGGGAGCTGTTGGAAGATGAACAAATCTGGAGGAAAAGGAGGATGTGAATCGCATCGAGTTTGTTTCCTCCTTCATCCTGTGACTTCAATTCAAATTGACTCGCCCCCACTTTTTCTTCCATGCCTCCTAAAAATTCATCCCCACGCCATTGCTTTTATATAGAGATGAAGTTTTTGTCAACCTGACCCTGACGCATTTTGTCTTTTAGCTCATAGTCAAATCCCTAAAGAATAGAGCACTCATTAAAGACATTAGCTGTGTGAAACAGAGCCTGTACTTTTAATATTTCTGATTTAATTCTTGCCTCATGCAGCCAGAACTGACTAGGAATAGCTCAGACAGTTACATAAAAGCTTTAAGCTTCTCTTTGTCTTATAATCTGTGTAGAAACTGTCTCACATGACGTCACCTGGGCTCAGTGCTCAGTACTTTTATTTTACTGAAGGAAATTTCACTGCAGCACAGAGCACAGAGAGCGTACGTGTACTTCCTGATTTAAATCAAAAGACCACTGACTATTTTAGAGTTTTTTATACAAGCGTAATTCTTCTACTTGTTCTTGTTTTTGCTTGACATTTGAAACATCAGCTCTATTGTTTATGTAAGTAAGATGCTGATGTCGGCTTGTACATATGGCATTAAGGAGCATCCCAGAGTGCCACCGAGCGAGGTTCTGAAGTAGATAAATAATACAGAGCTTGTGGTGTGACCTCTGTGTATTTGTGTGTGTTGTTGTTCCTTTGTGTCGCACACTCCAGCTAACAGCCAGTACAATTTCTCTTTTTCTTTGAAGCCAGCTCCCAGTTGTTTTTTGTTGGGAAGAAAAAGAGTCCCATAATTGGGATAGATATAAGATTATATTGTGTTTCAGAGGATGCCTTTGATATCGCTGATAGTAACTTGGCTTTTCGTCTTTGATTACACATAAAAGCGCCATCGGCACAATGTGGCACAGCA
The DNA here is from genome assembly GCA_900303245.1 of Selene dorsalis. Lineage (NCBI taxonomy): Eukaryota > Metazoa > Chordata > Actinopteri > Carangiformes > Carangidae > Selene > Selene dorsalis. Next base: position 106,369 of record OMNW01011230.1, read on the forward strand.
GCGAAGCACAGGCTCTCTCTGCTGTTTTTAATGACCATTTGCATTTTCCATTTGCATAATATGTGGCAGTAAATAGAAGCCTTTGCTTTAGATCAAAAAAATATATTCATGCATTTATGTATATCTATCACTGACTAGACAGAAATGGGCTGCGATGATTACTCTCTGAGCTGACATGAAAGCCAAATTAAAGTTTGATTACAAAGCTTGTCGAATCTTCGTTACCTTATTGAGGTTTGGCTTTGACTGAGTTGGCGGTCACATTGAAAGTAAATTGTGTTATTGTTCTTATTTGGCTTTGAGTCATAGAGGCCTTCTGAATGCTTCTGAGCCTGTAAACCCACACAGGCTTTTGAGACTAAGTGAATATGAAGCTGAGGAACAATTCCTGAAGATGAGCAGAGACTGATCTTTTTCAGACTGACGCAGGAAGGGGACTATTTTGTTTCCTCCATCCTTTCCCTCTGTCTGTTCCACTACCCCCTTTCCTTATACAGACAAACTCAGTTTGTCATTGGGCAGAAGAGGAACGTGCAAATAATACTTCAAGTCATGCTGAGGTGGTGGCCTCCCTCCTCCCTCCTGCAGCTAGAAAGAATTGAGATGAAGTTGGTGAACCTGAAAGAGGCGATAGCCAAGGCTGTTCTACATGGGTGGGGAGAGGGCAAGACTGTCATCCTGTGAGGAGAAAAAAAAAAGCCTACAGATTGTCTGTGCAGCAGGTTATTATGACCCTTAGTGAGATTTTGTTGGTGGTTGTATTAATTGTGATAGAAGCCAAGATAAAACTACAGTGACATAGTAGGCTATGAAAAGACAAAGAGCACATCACGAGGAGGCTGTGGTGGATTCACATGTAAAATCAATACTTGTAACAGATTCTAACAGCAACAACATAAATCATATTGTTTTGAGGAACTTCAGTGACACCGTTTTAACCCAAACTATAATCTTTTCCTAGAGCTCACCAAACTATTACTGTTATTGCAACAATGGCACAGAATGTGGGTATGCCACTGTCAGTACAGTTCGCATGTTCATTGTACATTAATATGTGTACACAAAACAGGGTGCACAACACAAGAGCTTCCAGGGGTAGGAAGAGGGTGAGTTGTCTGTGATTGTCAAGCCTCTAACAGATGACACGTGCCACCAAGCAGGCCAGTCACAGCTGTCCGCATCACAACAACCTGTGGTTATATTTTGTAGTTCCATATCAGGCTATGGTGATGGGTATTCAGCCCAAGTATGTATGTCCTCATCAGACACATTTAGCTTAACACTAATTATCAAAAAAAGGTTGTTTTTTTGTTTGTTTGTTTTTACCTTGGTAAAAAGGTAAGAAAACAAAACAAAAAAAAACCTTCTTTGTCTATAAAAAGAACCAAAAACTAAGTATTCAGTAGACATAATGAACTTTTACAAAATACTAACTGTCAAAGCCACATATAGATCAACAGCTGCTTCTCCTGGTTCCTCTTGGTTGGCGAGGACTGATCATAAAAAGTGACAGGATACATAGATACACACATACTGTGCATACACATGCACGCCTCTGTGTAGGGAGTGTGTGCAGTGTATTTCTCATGTCGCAGAGACCTAGATATGTCCACAGGGTTCAATTTATGTTTAGGTAAGACTCCAGGAAATGAATGCAGGTCTATGTAATGGCCTCTGAAATCAAGAAGACGCAACTGTGTGTGTGTTTGGGAGGTGAGCATCTTTTTACTCAGCACATTCAATTAACCCCGGCACACCCATTTAATACTAGTGCCTGTGATAGATAGAGTTTATTTTCAGCCAGGGGATCAGGAGTCAGTTTTGCAGAATGTAACTGCTGTTGTGTTGGTGTGATCACTCTCTTGTGTGTTTCATGGTGTTTGTCAGAGTATCAACTCACTATTTTCTGTTCACTGATGATGATCAGTTGACCTCTAACACAGAAAAACTGTATCCTGTTTCCTTCTGGCCTGCAAGATCTCCAGATCTGGCTGCTGACCAGTCACTGCCCTAAGTTGAGCTTTCCACAGTGCAATACAATACTTGTTTATTTATTTATGTATTTATTTCACATGTCCATTTGGGATGACTATAATTAGATTTTTTTTGTTACCAGGATTTCCATCATGCCTCGGCTGTGAGCAGAACATGTACTATTGCCATGAGGTCAATCAGTCAGCTGTGAACTAATACTGTTTACATGTTGCAGCTGCCACAAGTTGTTGTTTTCTTTCTGACAAAAGAGCCACATGCATTTTCTTGGATCAGTTTTTACACTAAAATGAGGCTAGGTGTAAAGCTAGTGTATGTTTGGTGTAATTCTAATTTCATAGATGTGAATGTGTTTGACAAAATCACCAAGCAGATGATTTGAAGACAAGGATTGAGCTGTGATTTCAGCTGTATTTCCTGTAAAATTTATTTCGTCTCTCTCACAGCTCAGTCTTCATCTGGGATCCACAATTGCTCAGTCTTTGCTCACTTAATCTCCAGAATGTAACAGTCTTTTATCAGTTGCAGTTTTTCATGTGTAACTCCCTCCATTTGATACGTAGAGTTGGTCATAGTGATCAGTATGAAGCCTTGTTACTGATAGCTTTCCTGTCTTCTCCCTCTGTCTTGCTCTTTCTGCTTTCTCTAGTAAAAATCACACATGTAATGAAAGTTGTTTATCTGCTGCAACGGTGGAACGGCTAAGTGTACTGGAAGTGCTCCTCCTCTTCCCTGCAGTTTCTGAGAAAACTACAGCATCTCCGGCTTGACTTGAGTGGTGGAAATATCTGTCATTCAGCCTGCCGTTGTAGACCAGCCAAAAACCCACAGGGAGATTTCAATCAGATTTTTAAATCCACACTCCACAGACATTAGCTATACTATCAGTGGAACACGTTAGTTCTGCTGATTCCAGCTGTTTCCATTGTGTCTGATATCCAGGCTCACTGCTCTCATTACACATTTGATAAATGTTTGCCACATTCACAGTGCTATGCTCACCTGCCACCACCCCAATCGCAGTGACTGAGGTCGCTGGCTCTCTATTGGAGCTCAACACTGTTCCAGTTCAGGAAAACGCATTATGGGCAGAAAAACCCAGGGACTTACCTGACATACAACAGCTTCGGTGGACCTGTCACTCTCATTCTTTTCTTTCTCACCTCTTGACCTCTCAGTGAAGTGAGACATCTTATCAACCTGGACCTGCTACTCCAGATACTTCATGTTCTTCATTGTGGAGATACCAAACTCTATGTGGAAAAAAAAAAAAGAAAAACATTTTTTTCTTAAAGGAAGTGTCTGTAGAGAGCAGATTTTGACTATCAAAGAGCAGGTACAAACCACAGTGGTAAACTTTTCCAAATCACATCTTACCTGCTGTTGTATTTTTCTTCTAATTAAATAAACCTTGTAGTTTTTTTTCAGATTCTAGGCTATTTTCTCTATATTTGCTTGATAATTTCCCAGAGGTGTCTCACTTGAATGTCGACAGGGGAAACTTTAAAAAGCTATTATTGTTTTTTAACTTGGTCTAACTGTAGCCAGCATGGCTCTTGTTTTTGTCGACATAATTACTCCTCCTTGGCTCTACCTGAACTGCAGTTCACCTTAATGCTAAATGGAGTAATTAGCCTGTGGAGACCACCTCCACCAGGCTACAAATAGATCCTAACCCACAGAGAATGTCTGGCATCACATACTGCTGTGAGCCACAGGTAGACAGGCCTAATGAATGGAGCCTCTGTATGTGTGTGTGTGTGTTTGTGTGTGTACATTTATAGGTGTGAGGTAGAAAGAGGGAGAAAAATTAGAAATTGTATCTGCTTGTAGGTTTTTGGCTGGACCATAACACTGGGCCTAGCCCTATAATACATAATGTCCTTGACTGACTCACTCACTCACTGACTGACTGAGTGACAACAGTTAGTCAAATGACTGATTTGGGCATTCTGATGCAAAGCAATTTTTGTGGTGTTTATAGCTGCAGTGCTGGCAACTTAGCACATTATCTCTAAATTCACATTCTTTTTTTCTACAGACCACTTTAATTACAAGTATCATTACAACTAAAGAAGGCAGAGGAAAAACTAACATAGGACACAGCAGGCAGAGAGAGCAGGCAAGAGAATGAGAGGGAGGAGTCATCAGTAACAAGGCTCTGTACTAAACTCTACATATCATATAGAGGGAGTTACACATAAAGACTTGCCTCTGATAAAAGACAGTTACACTCTGGAGTTGAAGTAAATAAACATAGTCTGTCTCAGGTTCCAGTGGTTCATCTGGGGGAGTATGTGGGCGTGTTGCTCTAAAGTGACGTGTAGTCAGGTACATTGGGACATCTCAAAGCAGCGGAAAGTGATTGACCAGTCTGCTGCAACTGCTCATCTGCTCATAGATTGTAGCTATAAGTTTACAGGCCAGTTTAAGGCAAATTAAGCTGCAGTCTTTATGAAAATTTACCATTTATTTTGTTAACATCTCTTGTTATTTTGTTAAGTCCACTACACTCATGTTAAACAAAACAGTCAGGAAATCAGAATCACTACACAGGTAATGGTGTGTAATACCGAATGGAGGCTACTTATCACAGGATAGAAATAAATGACATGTGGTGGTAAGAAAATCTTGGAATGCCTTTTGCAAGATGGTAAAATCTTGGTTCACCATAGCCCAGGACATGCAGTCATGCATTCTCTTTTCTAGAATACTGAATAGGAATTATTTGACCCAAAATACAAGGATGGGACTTAAGACAGATGATATGTATTGGAGATGCAGTATTAACAGAACCACACTGTTTAATATGATATATACAATGCGTTGCGAACTGATGAAGCTCCTTGGATAAGATGCAAAACGTCTTCCTAGACAAATACAAGTCCAGTTGCCTTCGATTCAATTTGTTGCCCAGAGATAACAATCACCTGGATGAATGAGAACATTCACAGACAGAAAATTTTAACTGCTAGAAAAAATATTTTCCAGCTGTGTTTTCTGCTGGAAGGAGGTTTACTAAGTAGTAAGTTAGGAGGGTGCCCAAACCTTTGCTCACGCCACAATAGTGTTTATTTTTTCAAAGTTTTCAAATTAATGAAATAAAAATTAACAGTGCATGAACACATTTAAATGTCTGCTTGCTGCAGGGGTTGTTTTCATTTCTTTTCTTTTCAAAAAAATCAACAAAATATGTAATTTACCCAGAGGAGCAAAAACATTTGCATATAACTCTGATTAACTACCTGTGTTAATACCGTCCCTGTATATGTGTTTGTGTGTGACAGTTTGGTTCAATAATGATCTTCAAGCTCTCTCATCTCTCTCATGGTTTCTCTTCTCTCAGCACGAGGCCACATTAATCTGCTGAGAGACACTAGTAAAACATAACTTGAGCTCTTCTAGTCACTCTGTGTGTGTACACAAGTGCCTGTCGAGTGTAATACACAAAGTAGAGTGTATTAAATATATGCCTAGGTACATGTGGTAACGTGTTCAGGCTGAACACAACTTTAGAATTCTATCTTCTTCTTTAAACACTTATGTTACCAAATAACATTTTAACCATTCCTGTAAATAAGTATCAACCCTTAGATCCAAGGCATGCCCAATATAAATTGAACATTTTTGAGTGCATGCATGATCATGACTTCTTTTTGAAAGGCAAGACTGAATAGTTTTTCCCAATAGTCAGTTTAAGTCTTGCACTGATGGCAATATATTACAGAAGTTTGAAACCACTGAAGTAGAAGGTTTTTCCTTCTGCTTGAATATTTTTTGTTAAAAGATACTAGGATTTGGGAGTTATTTGTTGGAAAACACCAATAGCACGGTGCAATGCCTCACTGGGTTCAAGTTCAAATCTAGTAACAATACCACAGAAAACTAAAATTGTCATGTGTTTGTCTCAGGACATGTTGAAGAATTTTGCAAAAAAGAAGAGGTCACATATGCCACTAGTCTTGAAGGCTTGAGCATGCAGTCATAGTGATTGGTGACTTTTATCCCACATTCAGTTTTACTCTCAGTATTGCTGACACATTAATATTACTGTGCTTTCTTCCTTTGTGGGTATAAAAAAAGAGTAAAGAGTTCTGCATCAGTGCTATCAATTATATACATTGTTACTTGAAAGAAAAATGAACATAATAAATAAAGTAGTATGAAATAAAATATATAATCAGAACAACCATTTACAGCTACAAACAAAAACGCTTTGTGCCTGTGACACAGGGTGACCATATAATTTCCAGTGTGAATTTCTCTGTTGCTACCGCTGAACCATGCGCTGAACCAGTGCTTCAGGTTTTCAGCGTTTTAATTGGCTCTACAAACCGTCAGTCATGAGCAAAATCACAGGAAAAAAGTGAGGGGTGGGCGTCTTCTTACAACACGGAATTTGGTTGGCTACTATCGCATGTGGGAGGGATCCGAAAGCTCCGACCAATAGGAGCTTTCGGATCCCTCCCACATGCGATAGTAGCCAACCAGAGGCAGGTGTCAATTTAAACGTCAACGTATCGACGATAGCCGTTTAGCTAATTTCGTGACGGGAGCATGGATGTGGACGGGAGCCTGACGAAAAAGACGTGATTCTTTCTAGCTGTACCTGGACGTATTTGCTGGTGAAATAATGTTGATCTAAACATTTCGCGAGACTGGATAAACTGGACGTTTGACAGTATTACAAAATAAAATTTCCCGGAGTTTTTCTGTCAGTAGAGGAGGATAATATGGACCTTGAGGATACTTGATGGGTGAGTTGAGTTTATTTTTTAGTTGTCAGTCAGTTGTTGCTCCGTCATAGGCGTTGATTGTTGCTGCTGTTCTTCTATCTTGAAACATCTATCTTGGTCTTGGTTTTACAAATACATGTCACATCAGTACACACAGACTTACAGTTCACAGTCACAGTTCCCGCCGTGGACTAAAGGCTCAGCTGTGAAGTATTAACATGATTAGCATTAGCTATAGCTGTGTCTGGGTCTTGCTTCTTGTATTAATTGTGCGTCAGCCTTTTAGAGACTTTGAAGTTGCTGCAATTAATATTTTGTCACATTAATATTGTTGTTATTTGTTTAATAAGTGTCTTACACTGAAATTCGAGTCTGATCATGAGTAATAAAAAGGAGCCAACAGGCATTTGTTGAGCAGTTTATTATTTTAACATTAGATTAGATTAGATTAGATTACATTTAATATTTTAACTTTTTTTTTCCCCACAATGCAACGTCTAGTGGGTGGGTGGGGCTGCTCTGACGTAGTATAAAGAGCGGGAAAGCCCATTTTAGGAGGTGGTTAAATGGGTCAATGGGACCTAAGACTTTAATGCAGGACAGTGGAGGTGGATTCTCACATGAGACTTGTTTATACAGGAGCGTTAAGTGAAAACATGATCTTTTTCTAACCCCATCCAAGTACTTTTAATTTCTAAACCAGGTATGTCCAAACTATTCCACAGAGCAGCAGCACAACAGACTTCATTCATTTAATCATTTAACCAACTGATCTCAGCGTTCAGACAGATGACTGGTCAAACTGTGTGCTCTTGATTGGTTGGAACAAAAACTGCCCTTTGTCTTTGGCTAGTTTTTGTCACTAAACCTAATGAAGCTGTGAACGTAATTTTCAGTAACCACAATGACCTCTATTTATTACAGTAACCATGAAAACCAGAGTCCATTACCATTGAACTGTAAATGTGGTATTTCAGGAAATGCTCACATGGCTTGTATGAGAGAATTAAAAAAAAAAACACAGTCCTTTTCATTGGAGGATATATTGTGATCTTGTTCTGCTATTGTGGACTAAATTTGGTTATTATTAGTATTGTTTGCCTGTTTTTTCTTGTATCACTGGGCTACAGCAGTGGGTTATTCTCTTATTTTATTGCCTCAATGTTTTGCTACATGCCCTGCACATCAGGTCAAAGATTAGTGTTGTTACTGTGGAGTCTCACTGCTTTCACACTTAGAGAATATTATTAGATGTCATTGTAAATATTAAAATTACCAGTACTGGACCTCAAGTGTCAAACTGACGCTGGGTTTCAAGGCTTTCAATTGATACTCTGCATAAATGAGATGATACCAACATGTGTAGCTGGTGGATGTTGTGTTAGGAAAGTTCAATCTGAGTTGAATGAGCTGAAGTGTCGGAGCAGCAGCCATGATGAGAACTGATCCAGTTCTCCATGTGATGAGGAAAGGAGCTTCAGTACTTTCTATCTTATCTCATTCAGCGGATGAAACACCCTTCCTTCATGAAAGCAAAGGAGAAAATACTGTCCCACCATTCGTTGCTGCAGCAACATTTAATTGATGCAGCATTCGCCATTGCATGTGGAAATAAGAGGGCTCCTGTCTGTGATACAGTCCAAAACTTATGGAAATTCTCGTTTGATTATCTGAACTCTAAATCCATAAATATAGACTTATATCATGACATATCATGGCATATATCATGATAACAAAATACTGTACACATACTGTTTCACTAACCCTGTCCTTCAAACCATATACATCTCAACACCAGGAAACATCTGAATATAACTTGTCCTCGGTTGTTTATTTTTGGTGGATTATTACTTTAAACTTTACTTGTATGCTTTACAGCCCTGGTGACATTACACCTCCACCATAAATCTCATAACAGCATAACCACATCAATTTCATGGCCAAGAGAATAACAAAGATGTGAATGCAGCACCTACCACAGTCACCTTCATTGCTAGAGGAGCCTCACCTTTTCTCTGAAAGCAGTTAACTTTACACATAGGCTTTGACCCCGATGACTTTCTACACCGGTAACCTGTTGTTGGGCGTATTGAAAATGAACCTTCTAAATCTGTTTCCAGCCAATTGGACTTTCTCCTCCTCCTCTCTGCTTGATCTTTTGTATAGCAGGTTGCCAGCCACCTTAGAGATTTAATTTCTAGAGTAGCTGCCCTGAGATCAGACTTGTGTGAGCATTAAGTCAGGGGTCAGAGGTTGGAAGGAGGGGGATTTGCTCAGACCTCCTCTCTGCTGCGTGTTTGTTGCCATGTTGTTTGTCTCCTTCGCTTGCTTTGAAGCTAAATGTTCTGCCCTTGAAGTTTGAGCCATTTTCTTCTTTTGCTCCGTGAGATTGGAGAATGCGTTTGTGGATACTCATGTGTGCTCATATGCTTTGACTGTATTTTTTGTCTTTCATCTGTTAGTCGTGGTTTACACCTCTTTTAGCAGTACACACACTCCCCCTGAACACTAGAATGAATTAGTGTGTGTGTTTGAGCAGAGGCATGAGAATGTGAGACAGCAGCCTGATGTGTTCATCAATCATGCTGTAACCAGTCTGTATTTATTTGCATTTAGCGGTGGAAGATGGGTTTAATATATTTGGTAGTTTCACCATGCCTCCACATACTTGCTGTCTGCCTTTCTATGTAATCCCCCACCCTTGTGCCTTTGTTCCTCAGTCTTTGGAAAACACTCATCCCTTTTCATTTATTTTCTTTTACATTTTTCACATGTTCACATACATACTGTGTTGTGAAACAGATGACGTTTCCAAGGGAGCTGAACCAAATGCAAAAAATGTATACTGTAATGTCTTCATTTTTATTGACATAATAATAATATGGCTTTTAAAAATTAATCAATTAGTTATTTTTTGGCTTGCAATGTTCCCTTAGATTTGTATTTGTAGAATATGATGGGTCTGACATCTTCATATTACCCCTGCACAGTAGGCATTTACATTACAATCAAAGAAGTATGCTGTGACACATTTTTACCTTGTCAAAAAATTGCATCTCCCGAGATGCAGCACTTGGCCATTTTGCAATTTCAATTTCAATTCAATGAATTGTACAGCTCAGACACAGATCACATGTTGCTACCATGTGGAAACTGAGTCTTAGATCAACAAACACAGTCATTAACACAGTGTTCCAGGATGTTGGACATCATGTCCAAAACAACTCATTATCTTACAATTCTTTTTGCTTTTAGCTTTCATTTAGTAAATTAGGTCGGAAATAACATTTGTCAGCATTTTTTCATTGGCTGGTTTTTAAATGAATCTTAAGCTCAGTCATGTGAAGCATTAAAATGATTTAACTGGGTTTTCCCAGCTGGCTCCAGTATTCTGCCTGTTGGTTTACATAATGAAAAATGTTAAGGATGGATGGAAAACAAAAATCACCATTTACCAGGTATAGAACAACAGGATCAAAACCAGGATAGCTGTTTGATGATCTACATGCACCCATTCACCATATTGTCACATGAATGTATGTGTGTGTGTTTCAGAGAGCGTTAGACCAGAGCAGTGTTGACTATGTCTTTCTCTTTGGCTGCTGGTGACCTTTCTCTTTTCAGACGGATGGTAATGGCAATTTACATTTGCCTTCACAACAGTCTGACAAAACAGGGTTTGATTACATGTTTGAATGGGAGAAGAATTACCCTCAGTTTATGCTGTCATAACACAGAGATAAACCCCTTTAATCCGAGCTTCCATTGCAACCAGTCCACTGATGATGCCTCCCACTAGAATGATATTTCTTTCACAAATCTCTTCTTTTCTTCCTCATCTTTTCTTTAAGTGTCAAAAGGATGAATAGTCAAGGTTAAGTATATAATTTACTCCTGCACTTATTGATTCCATCTCAAATTTAACTCTCAGATTGGCACCGACTCCATTAGAAAGTAATAACTGGCTGGGTCAATAAGTGAGAGCTGTACCAGTAATGTGTAGATTGAATGTAGGTTTATTGGAAGGCACCATTAAGTGCTAGCAGGACTGTGGTATCAGGGGTGGGGGTGGGGGTTGAGGAGGGGTTGGACATCTATCATCCTGTCCCGTGTTCAGTCAACAGTGATGGGAACAGAATAGGGGACAAAGCACTTCTCCAGTAAATTCATCATCTCCTCATCTTTATCTCTCCTTTAACAGTGAGTCTCCAGGAGGAGACAGGCTGGGCTTGCGCACACGTGTGTGCATGAATGTGTGAGCGTGTGCATGTGGAGGGTACCTATCGTGAAATATGGCCCTGGTGTCATTCTGACCCAATCAAGAAAGAGGTGCTATTCTCCTCCGTGCTCCACGCTCCACAAACAGAAGGACTATGATACGGCAGCTGATAGGTGTTTGGGCAGGAGCCATTTATATGTGTATAGCTGAGGGGGAAAATGCAAGGAGCCAAATGAAGATAGAAAATGGAGGTGAAGCTAGTGATATTCAAATGAAGCCAAAGTGAGGCCTTCATAAAATATTTGGCTCCCTACTTCACAGGTATTGACCATACTGAATGTAAGGCATATAGGCTTTTCTTCAGTGTTGTTTTTGCATATATGTACATATTTAACATCATATATAATCAATCACAGGGTTGGGTGTGGATGCACTGTCCTGGGGGTTGTGGGGCCCATTCCACTCCAGCTTACCCCTTGCATGCAACAGTTACTCCAGCAACCAACCAAACCAGTCAACTGCGGTGGAAAATCTAAATGCAGTATTGTCCCTATACATTATGTCAACAGTGACTTAAACGGGTAATATCCGGTGAGATGTTTTATAGCGGTGTCCGCCAAACTCCAGTCTCAGTCTGACACATACCTGAGTTAAAGACCACCTGTGGACTGTGTAGCCATCCTCACCTAGTCTTTCATGACATAGTACCAGAGATACTATCCATTCATCACAATATGTTCACAAGGCCTCTTACAAGAAGAAACATAATTCTCATCTCTGATAGTAGCATCACTAAATCTAGATTTATTGCATATTCTTATTGGGATGTCATTCATCTTCATAATTTCGTTTTGGTCCAGACTGACCGCTCCCCTTTTGTCCTCAATTTAGTTTAAACAATCAGATGCATGTTGACTAAACAAGCTGGTGTAATTATGAGAATTGATGTAATAATTAAAACTATGAATAGACATGGTTGTTCTGTATTTGATAATTATTGTTTTTACAGAATGAATTATTTCAGTCAGCTTTTGTATGCGGCTCTGCTCATGTTTTATAGTTGCTGAGAATGCAACTGTTTAACTTACTGCTGTGTTGTTATGTTTGTCTCTTTGTTTTTTTTTACATTTAGGTTTAACACACCTATATATTGTGTGTGTTTTTATGTGTGTATATAGTTGTGTATTTCCTAGGGATCAGGGGGCCACGGGTCACAAACATACTATTCTAATGAGACGTCACACTAGGATGGTTAGATACGTTTACAGGGTTTTCCATGTGTACATGGGGCCGTTCAGATGTAGTGACTTTCGCGCGCATTACTTTCAATATAGACGTGCGTCATACACGCTCACAGCGCAAAGCGATGCCGTAGCAGCGCGCATTCAATGTGACGCACTTGTTTTTTCGTGCACGTCCGACCTGCTTCTCTCTCTGGTGTCCAGTATCAATCTGTGTCTTTCCTATTGTTTCCCCCAGAGCTCTGCCCCGTTCGAAAGGTGAAGGAAGCCTGGATGTGGAAAGACGTTGCTCCGAGACGTAGAATGTGTATTACAGAAGGGAAACGCACATCTCAGGACCTCTGACTTGTATCATCAGAACAGTCCTGTGAATCTCATGCATGTGGTGGGGGGGTGACATTACAACTACAGCCCCCTCCACCCAGGCCTTTGAGGCCCAGGCCCAGAAATACCCTGGGATAACCCTGGTTTACTTTGGGTAAACCAGTGGAAAACATCCCAGTTAGTTGCAGCACTGTCTCTCAGTGCTGTCGGTGTCTTGGGTCAGACATAAGCACTTGCTTCAGTCGCTCTGGGATGAGCAGCAGAGCAGCTGCACCGTGACCGCGTGCGTTTGTTGTGTGAACGCGGCCGGTGTAAGTCTTTTCACGGTCAGTCATCCAACTTCTTCTTCACATTCTGACTGTGAGATGATTTTGGAGCTTTATAGGAATTTCAAAATCACTGAATGAGCATCAAATGAATATTATTTATATGTATTCATATGGTATGGTAATGTCTGTTTCTTGACTGTCAAGTGCTCGGGTGCAGTGAAGAAGATGCATCACTTCAACATCAATGATTTTTTATTTTTTTTAATAATGCTCTTTTTGCTCCTGCTTCTGTATATTCAAGGCATGTTTGTAATTCTCCTTGTTGATACTAGACATTCTGCAACTCTTTAAGCTTCCTTTGTCTCATTCATACTGTAAATAGAAAAGAAGAAGGGTTTTGGTTTTAATGGCTTAAGGCAACATAAAGATTAGGTGCAGCAGTTTTTGGTTATCTAGCTGCAATCGCAAATTGGACGTTTGATGGTTTATTTTCTCTCAGAGGGAAACTGAGAACTGCCTCCAGACCTCTTTTCAAGTCACTTTCAGGTTTCTTTGACTCGGATCAGAGTTTTATTGACTTAAAATACATTAAATCTTTAAACGAGAAGGACTAAACATACTTTGAGTGATGCAAGTTTGTCTTGGACTCAAATGATCTGTAAACTGGATTCTTAGATGAATGTTGAAATAAGCTTAATTGCCGACTTGTTCCCAGTCTTCTCGCTCTTCTTAAATGTTTTCACACTGCTGTTGTTGTATTGTGAACTTAATGCCTCCATCATGTCTGTCTTCGTGTGTGTGTGTGTGTGTGTGTGTGTATGTGTGTGTGTGTGTGTGTGTGTGTGTGTGTGTGAGATATTTGCCTCCAATCAGCCTCTTCACTAATCTAGCACTGACTGCGAGATGTGAGGTGTTTTATTCCATCAGACAGAACACACACACACACAGTCGCACAGAGCAGAGGTGTGGCTCACTTGGTGGGCTGACTGATAGGTGGGATTTCATCACTGACAAAACAGTTCTATCATCAAACTGGAAACACCAAACTCCAGTTGCTCACATCATGACAGGCGCGGCGGCTTTGATCTCTGCTCCTTCTTTAAACGACAGTTTTATCCATTACCTGGATTCAGTAAAGCCACTCTTTGTCATTCTGTCGAGCTACCTGTCTAGACTTTACTGAGTAATGATGCCTCTGAGGCAGAATTGTTTCTGAAGAGCCACACTCAAAAATTTAGAGAAATCCAACCACATCCCTACACTTGCTCACTTAAGTGTGATAACCAAGCCTGGTGGTGTGTGGCTTCTGACCCGTGTTTTGTTTGTGTTCATGAGAATAATTAAATATTTTATATACCAGATAACCAATTTGAGGATCTGAAAATGTACCCCAGGCATCCTAAAATTGCCAGGGAGAAAATTAGTTTTTTTTCTGTCAAACGTTAGTCTTCTCAGAATATATTTGGAGAGTTCATGTACTCCACTTGTAGTTTTACAGCTCGCAGGAAAACTCAAATGGCACTGCGGCCCAGTTGGTAATCCATTTTGGCCAGATATCTGTGCTCCCTGGAGGATGAACCCTCTCCATTTTTTCCAGTGTGCCTCCTGGAGGCTGGAGTGGAAACTTTACAATCAAGGTATTTTTTACAGTCAGCTCTGCTTAGCATCAGAGGTATAATGATATATATGATTTAAAAAAACAAATGAAAAGGTTTTAAGTTGTCATAACGATAATTAACGTGTATTGATTCACAAACATCCACCCACCATGTATTGACACTGAAAATACACACAGAAAACATTCCACGCATGCTGTAGTATTCTTTATGAAATGGCACTACACCTCTGCCAAGTACATTTGTGCTACCAAGAGGATGAACCCTTTTGATTTGAATAAACAATACCTCTGACTTGTCCTTTAGTCCAAACTCATAAACAAATTCAGATCAGGAAAAAGAAAGAAAATTTAGAATAGGCAAATCAACTGTCAAGGGTTTTTTCTTCTATCCAGTGCTTCAGTACTTTCAAACTAACTTGTTCCTATCCTTGATTGTAATCGGCACCATGCCTATGGTAATAAACATAGTAATGATTAAGGTACTGTCTCAGGAGGAGGACCTTCATTGTCACGGTTAGAGTAATGAACATGAAATGCCTGTGGTCTGCTGTGTGAAAGTCCTGTGTAGCCGTCATCCACCCCAACCGCCGCATTGTGGACGCCCTCCTTCGCACCTATCGTAATTTATCAGAGGTTGCCCGACACTAAAATGTAACTACGGGTCGTAATAAGCTGTGTCACAAACAACCTGTGGGCCTGTTTTACAGGGGGACGGTCTCATGTCGAAGGTTAGTACATATTGTAGCCTGTAGAGGCCACTAGCATGGCTCTGGGCCTCTGCCTTCCCGCTCTCCAAGCTCTATAATGCTATCATGCAACTTCTCAGGAAGAGACACATTATTAGATATTGAGCCTATGAATCACATTCTGGCAATTGCACACACAGACACACACACTGCCCCCCCTCCTCCAAGCCCACCTTGCTTCCTCCACCCCTCATCTCCCTCCATAATTAGATTGGGTTGCTCCCAAGAGAAATACATTTGCCAGGTAACTTTTTTTCTTTATTTCTTTATTTTTTTTTTTTATCTGTCGTTCCAAGGACTGGCTTCAGCGGCTCTAGTCATTTATTAGCTGGATTCACCTCACCACTCCCACACCTTATCACAAATTGCTGGGAGCAGGTTAACACTAAACGTCTAATTGACAGAATATTTATGCATTTCCAGAATGCAGTCTGGCTCTGAGGGGGCTGCTGACTTGTCCAAGAGCCGTGTTGTCACAAGATGCACTGCCTGGGATACAGAGAAGAAGAAGAAGAAAAAAAAAAAAAAGACAAAATTGTTGTTTCATGCTACACTGCCTTACTTCAGGTGCAAGGATGTTCTTTTTATTTATTTATTTCACAACATGTTTGGATATTTTTTCGGAGAAAGATAGCCCATTTCCGACAGATGCTGAATCTGGGCGATCAGCTGGAGGTAACCCTTAGACGCAGGCAGGATGGTCCACGTAATCACCAGGGTTATTACTTGTATATTTATGATTATTAGCTTCAGCCAGGACAGCGCCCACCATTCGTTACAGAGCCAGTTTAAACCTCGGATTAATATTAATTTCCTCCACGATTTCGACTGAATAAGTGGTTTGTGTGTGTGTGTGGTGGGGCAACTTAGAACCTGAAACTAGTGATTAATGATCCCTTAGTAATTACTGTGGGTAAGTGTGTCTGCATGTCTGTATTAGGGTAAATCAACCAACATTAGGCTCTGAAGTTTTTTTTTTTTTTTTTTTTGAATAAGCAACCCCAATTATTTGCATGCATGATGGATTTTACTGAGAAAGCACACATTTTTTCAGCATAGTTATTATGTGATTATATTTCTATTGTTGGTATATAGTTATATATACTATAGTCACTCCAACATAGTGGTTAGCACCAGCTTACAAGTACGCGAGTGTGTGTATTCCTCTCACATTGTTGTGTGACATCATCGAGTTGTGTTGGATCAAGGGTGTCGGTTATAACCACTTAAAAGTGTGTGTGTGTGTGTGACACACACACAGCTGGGAAAATAAGTATTGAATGTGTCAACAGTCTTGCATGGTGAGCGTGCGTAGAGTCCATGAGGGTTTACTCATTGTTTTTGTTCTTTTTCTTTTTAAAACTGTACCTGCTAATTTCAGGTCTCTAAAGCTCTCTGTGAGTGGACCTTGGCTCCTGGACAACTCCTCTGAGGATTATTTTGACTCTGTCAGAAATCCTGTGAGGAGGACGCACCTGGTTGTGGCCGGTTTATGGTGAAATGATGTTCTTTTCACTTTCACTTAATCATGAGATGCTTTTTGTGTGACACCTTGGTAATGAGAAACCTTTTTTACAGGCCATCAATTAGGACTAAACCAGCTGATAATTTGCACTTTATGGGACAGGGACAGGATTACTTTCTAAATACTGATAGATTCCTGCTGGATTTTTGGCTTTCCATTCCTTTCTGCACCTCCTTTTCTTCACGTGTTAAATACTTGGTTCCTGTGTCATTTCACTTTATTACACTAACTTAATTTATGATATCTTTTAAACCCTTTTAACTGGAACTGACCAACTCACTCAGTATTCCTCCACACAGGCCGGCTCCGCGACTCGCTCTATCACTCCGCCTTTTCCGCACACCGCTGATCCAAACACCTGATCGGTGGAGTGATACAACGCGTCATGGAGTCTGTCTGTGTGGAGGAATACTGAGTGTGTTGGTTAGTTCCAGACAAACGGGGAGGGGGGTTAGGCAGGCGAGTCCAAGTAATTTGACATATTTGAGCATTTTATAAAAAAAGTCATGCAATTGTTTCTTGGGTTGTTATTGACATCTGGTGAAAATTTCACCTCAGTAGCCCGATTAGAAATATATTTACTGAGAAAAATGTTGACATGTTCAGCACTTACTTTCCTTGCTGTGTGTGTGTGTGTGTGTGTGTGTGTAAAATTATAAAAAAAAAATAAAATAAAGGTCTGTCCTGAGGCCTTTATTGGTTTCTAAGCCTAATAGTCTAAATTAACTCTTTAACCAAAACACACATATTTAGGCTTATTTACCAGATCCTTCTATTTGCTCATGTCATAACTGGTAATATTTTTCGCTTCCATTCACTGAGCCTCCCCGACACTGTTTGGAGCCCCCTGTTGAGGCCGGCCCTCGATGTCTTGTGCTTCACCCAATAAACATTTTGAGATTGGTATTCTTGAAAACCTTTTAACCTTGTGTGAAATACAATATGATGAATATCAGAAGCTTTTAACAGGGCTCAGCCAAACAACATTAGTTTGTAATGATGGATCCCGTAGTGAAGAGAGCAGAGTAGAAGCTGAGAAGGCGTGAAGTTAGTGCCTGAGCTGTGTGTTGTTGGAGCATTCCCTGGCTGGATGTAGGTGTAAAAGTTAATTTGTGTTTGTTAATTTCAGAGATATTCACTTGGATACATGTTTCATTCACATGCTAGTGATAAAGCGTGCGTTTGCTCACCTCCAAAAAATAATTTGGTTCCACTCTGTCATGCGTCTCACTTGCATTCACACCTCAAATTAATGTGTTTTTATTTTCCACTCACTGACTGCAATCTGATTACCCAGGTTGCACGTTATTGTCAGGTGTAAAGAGGGTCAGAAACACGCATTTAAAACAGATGAACATGGGCAAACATGTATATCCACAGCAACCAGGCAGCCAGCTTTTCACTGTCTCCACCAGCTTTGTCATTAGCCAGTTGCATGTGACGAGGTCCATGGCCGGAGCTGGATCTAACCGTCTGTGGGTGGGGTCTCTGAGGTCGTGGTGGGGATGGGGTCGGTGAGGGAGCGGAAGACCCCGCAGGAGGCGTTAATCGAATTTCTCACTGTCCAGCACTCAAGCAGATCCCCACTGCTGAGTGATTATGCCCCACAAACTCTGCCGCCTGCCAAAAACTCTGTTTATCAGCTAACCAAACCAATTTCAAGTGCACCTTTTAAAAGCCCCAGCAGCCACCGCAACATACGACGCCACATCTTATCCATTCAGGTGTCTCAATCTTGTCAGGAGGCATGCACCCTGGGTTTTTTTTTTTTTGGCCTTCTTTGTCAGGGTGAGATGGGGACAAGGGAGTGAGAGAGGGGGGAGGCAGGCAGGCAGACAGACAGACAGGCAAGGAACATGGGACAAATAAGGAAAAAGAAAAACCAAGTGGAGTCATGACAAAGACAGACCGAGCTTGAGTGTTGATGAAGCATTACACCTGTCGATCTGCCAAAGCCAAAACTAGGGCAATAACTGGGAAAAACAAGCAGTGTGCAAGGATTTGACTGATATATTGGTTTGCCAATGTCTCTGGGAGATAGTGGTCTTTTATTAAGGACTGGATATTGAGTAGTCAGTGTCACCCACCTGTGACAGGATAGATTGATGTTTTTTCCTGTGTGCTCCAACTGTTCCCACCACACTGGAGAACTGCCTGTGAAACCTAAAACCTGCTGCAGGAGATAATTCTGGTTTACTCCAACGCGGGGCTTTTTCTTTGTACTTGAGTCGTTTCTCTCAGTCACAATAACACTACACATCAAAGTAATGACTGTCTTCTCGGAACTTGGCAGCATCGACTGTGCAGAAACATGAGTCAGACAAATCAAACAACATTTGAAGTGCATTATCTCAGCCACTTCATTTGGAGGAAAAATTATCGTATTGTTCGCCGTTGTCTTGTCTTCCAAATAAGTTTGGAATATGCCTGAAAGCCTCACAGCTCAAGTTTTGTAACCCACCAAACTCCTTTTTTTTTAGCAATCTCACCACCGATCTCTGCAATTAACTTGGAAAGCACAATGTTATTTTTAAGAATGTCTATGGGTTCCCAAACTATATGAATAATATATAAAAAATGGATATAAAAAACTTTGGGTAAAGTTTTACCAGTACAAGTGAGAGTATGAAAAATAATACAGGATGACCAATCAAATCAGATCACTTTATTGTCATTATGCAGTTTAGGAACAAAACAGCACAAGACCTACTGGGTTTATGATGCTGTGAGGAATTTTCACAAGAGCATGACCGACTTGATTACTATCGCAAATACTTATGGCTCGAATTCAAACAAGTTTGTGTGTTTTCAAAACTCTTTCTTAAACTGATCTCTCCAGTGACAACTGGTGGTAACTTTCACTTGTTAATACATCTCGGTATTGCTGACTCAAACATAAAATATAGTTGGAAGTCATGAGCCACTTTGGATGGTCATTATATCATCGAAACTGCAAAGAAATTAATTAGCTTCTCTCTTGTCCAGGATTCATAAGTCTACATTGATTTCTTCATAACAACCAACACAAATTGATCAAAAGATTATCATTAATCATGCTCCAGGATTCCTTTCATGGACACAAAGAGCAACTCACCAGATGACACCCAAACACATCTCTTCTGAAAACCATCTTTCTGCTTACTAGGACATATCTCACAGACGGATATAAATAAAAATTTCAGTAGACAATGTTGCCAATAAATCTGTGCTCTCAGGGAGCTGGAAAGGTGGAAAATATTGAAGTACACATCGAAAAAACCTACTGGTACATAGATTACATGTCACTAGAGAACCACCCCATAACCAATTCCAATATCAAACTGAACGTGTTCTTGTTTTTTTTTTGTTTTTCTTTTCTCTGACTGAGGTCCAGTCTGAACAGAAATGCATTTTCAAAATGCATACAAACACGCGATGTCACCTCTTCATTCATTACTCTCGATATTTAATTAAATTAATTTGCTTTGTTTGCAACAAATTGAATTGTCGATTGCACAATGGAAAATACGATTCCTTTTTATTAATTAGTTTGCAACGGTGTGCTCTCAGCTGACAGCATCAACTCTTGAATTAACATCACATCTTGCATATTTACCCATCATTGTTTCCCATACATAGACCAATGTGTGGCGCAGCGCCACAGAATCAAGATCAACACCACAAATTGATTCTGCTTTTTTTATTTGTCTCAACACCACATCGTTCCATTCATTCATCTCGGTGTAGCTCTTTCTGTCATTCTTTGCGTGGTTGAAATTATGCAGACGGCCTGACACTGTCCCGCCACACTCTCCTAAAATCCTGTGGGAAACGCTGCCCATTATCCTTTACTGTCATTTATTTGGAAGATGTGTATATATATTTTTAACCTTCTTTGTTCAGTTTGAGGAATAATGACGCACGTTCAACATAGACACACACAACTCTCCATTTTCTCTGCTCATTCATGCATTTTTCATTATTTAATCTAATGTAATTAATATTTCTTCTCTTTACAATCAACTCAAATTATTATTTTTTATAAAAGAAGTAGTATTACTGGTAGTAAACACACTTGTTGCTTGTTACTGATCTGGGGTGATGAAAAATGGATGATTTTTTTTTCCTTTTCTTCTTTGTGTTGGAGCCAACATTTTCAACCAAATTAAAGAAGCTATGTTTCATTAACAACTATTGCAGGTCTGCAGGTAACCTTTGTGCTAATTAGAGGCTGGGCACACCTTGGAAAGATCCCTTTGTTCTGGACACACACACACACACACAGAGTTAACATGAGCTTAATTTTCAAATTTTTATTCCGAGTAACACAGCAAACAAGCATTTTGGGATTTCTCATTCATCACTGACAATTTTTCACAACCTCAGTTTGTCACAGTGACGAATAATATGTGAAGAGAAAACTCGCCAAATAATTGTGTTTCAGTCAGATCCAGACTCAGACTTGAGTCTGTTGTGACCAGAGCCAGTGACCAGCAGACAGATCAGAATAGGGCAGCATGCTGTCCCTCACACCACGCCGAAGATGAGCGATAAACAAGCAGTGATGGGAAAAATGGCGTTGGTTACGGCGCTACTTTTTCCATAAAAGTCATCAAACTGTGTTGCACGTTATAACGCTGTTACTGTTACTGACAATAAAATGCGCCGTTACTTGACTTAAGAAGTTCTTCACAAAATATATATTATATTATTATAGAATTTTAAGAAAACATACTATATTGGGATTTGGGATATGTATCATTATCGGGATATAAAATTACCGATATCAAGATATAAAATTTTGTTGTTGATATTGTCTTTAAGGTTGTTACTAGCAGTGGCTGACATAGTGTTACAGTATCTCTCTGTACTGACAAGGTGTCCCCCTGTTGACAGGATTGGTTCATTAGCTTTGTGATGTATTAAACCCTTTCTGTCTGAATCTTTGTTAATTAACGATTAATCGAATTTTGATCATGATTTCAATTTTGGATCCATATGAGCATAAAACACATATAAGCAAAGTAAAACGATTATTTTGTCATTTTCCTTGACTATTGGTGTTTTATTCTAAAAGACACACACATGCGCGACTCCACCTCCGAAGCCCGCACTGCTCACAGTCAGTACTGCGAACGAGCCCACTGGTGTGGTGACAGCTGGCATTTAAGAAAAAGCGCAGGTGAAGATGGCAGAGGGAGAGCAGCGCTGTTTTGTCGACAAGAAGGGCATACGTTTTTCTGCCCACCGCCAAGGCCGAATGAATGGGCGAAAAAAAAAGAAAGAAACTGCGCGTCTCCTTGAAGTGGCAGCTCCATCACGCACAACAACAACACCACCACCCTCCTACAAATGAACAATCGTTTGTCTTTTTACCCACGTGTCAGTTCATTCATAGAAGCAAATATTGGCTGGTGAGTT
>OMNW01011231.1:15710-37546 GCA_900303245.1 Selene dorsalis
AGGATGTAGGCCATCTGTTTTGTGTCTGTTGACACATCCTAATCTGAATGTTTGACCTCTCTTCACAGTCATCCCTCTCCTCATGTTGTTCTGTCAATTTGGAGGAGCAGACAGAATCTTTCCTGACCAGTTCAGTGATCTACCATTTGATGCCAAAGCGCACCTCATGTCATACCACACTGAGGGCAGAGGAGAGGATAAGGTGGGTTCACCCCTTTATATTGGAAGAAGGGGATTTATAGATTTATAGTCTTTAAAAAATGTTATTCTACCAACACACCTAATTGGATATCATACCATTTTCATTGAAAGTGTAGGGTCAAGCTGCAATGTTAGAGGAAAGAGGTGGTGGATTTCATTGATGAATTTTCATTAGACAGCTCACAGATCATAAAGATTATTTTGTTCCTTTTCAGGAAGTGCCACTCCAAAGTGTCCCTATCATGTTGATTAACCAGAATAAAGTGGAGACGGCCCCAGGGCTGAAAGGGATGAACATCAACAGCGGTATGGCAAACATGACAGAGACTCTTCATACAAGCAATGCGATGTTTGCTGAAAGCGCCTACGGGTTTTCACGGGAGAAGTTCAGCCACGCCAGTGCAATGCAGTTCAACAGGCAGGAAATTGACTATGGGGACATAGCCCTGCCTGATGCTTTCCTCGATGACTACTACTCACAGGTATGATGGTAGCTTTGGTTGCACTTGATTGTCTATATAGAAACGTGTGTGAAGGGTTCACTGACACCAGTGTCTTTCCCTTTTTCCTGAGTAGAAAGTGATGTATGCTGTGCCAGGGAAGGACAGTCTGATGGAGTATAATTTTGAGGGCAGGGGCTCCATCACTGGTTCAGTGGGCTGCTGCAGCCTGCTGGAATCTGACCATGACCTGCAGTTCCTCAATGACCTTGGACCAAAGTTCAAGACTCTGGCAGAGATCTGTTCCCCCCCTGCACTGAAACCCACTCTGACAACTGATGTATCTGATGCAGTTCGCACTGCCGTTGGTTTTACTAAACCAGTTGTTACATCTAAACTTGACAGCAACATAAAGACAGAGAGAGTGATGAAAGCCTCTGTCAGTGCTGTAACCAAAGAGCAACCATCCATTTCTCATTCCCAAGTCACTAACATCAGGCATTCTGCCACTTTACCCAATCCAGTCCAGACAGTTCTACTACAGCAGCAGCCAGTTTACTACACCACCACCCCTGTGCTGCAGCCCATGCACTACGTAGTCCAGCCACAGCTACAAAGCTTTATCCAGCCACAGCTGCAGAGCTGTATCCAGCCACAGCTACAGAACATGGTTCTTTTGACAGAGGGGGCCAGTGGAACCAATCTTCCAGGCCTGTATGTAGTCAATGAGCTCCATAGTCCTATTGGACTTGCACTCAGTGGACCCCGAAGCTCTCCCTCTGGGCTTGTTATCCAAACCATCGAAAGTCCTGCCAGTCCTGCCAGTCCTGTCAGTCCTACCAGCATTGTCAGTGCGAACCTGTTGCTATCTGGTAGCCCCAGTGGCTCCCAGGGCTCAGTCCCAATGGAGGGTTGGAAAATGACCTCTAATAATGTTAGTACCTTCAGTATAGCTGAACACACTGCTACTGCTAAAGTTCAGCCAACCTCAAGGGAAGAGGTTGCAGTTGATATTGTGTTGGCGGACGAAAGTGATCCAACTTGGAAGACACTAGATGATACAGTTGACGATGTTGTCACTTTCACGGAACAGGGCACAGCACCAGAGGATCTTAGGGAGTTAGACCAAAGTGCAGCTGAAGACAACAGTGATCCAACACAAACATCAGAGAAGTCTTCAGATTCTTCAGAAGAACTTCAGAAATCTATTATAAAACCATTAGATACCACAGTACCACCATGTGAGCAGTCCAACTCAGTGGAGGAGGCACCAGGAGCTTCAGTAGATGAAACTGTAACAAACCAACTGAAGAAAATCACGGACATGCCAACAACAGCAGCACCTTTAACAGAAGAAAAAGAAATAAAACTTGACCAGCTCAGCACAGTGGAGGGCCAAGAAGATGTATGGTCTGAAGTTTGGCCAGAATCTCAATCCAATGAAATTACAGAGGGTCATAGTGAAAGGGAACAGGAGGTAGATGACAGCCCATCAGAGAAATGTGTTGCAGGTTATGAACCCAGTCAGGTTACAGGCATTTGTAACAGTGCCCAAGTAGAAGACATAACCACAATCACCGGTGATGGACATGAAGGAGTGGAGCCTGAGCACCTATTGGTTTCTGATGTGAGAGTCAGTCCTGTGGATGAGATTTCAGAGGACAGTTTGGGTGAGTCTGAAGAGAACTCCATTCCTTATCAGGCAGTACTGTCAGAGGAACAGGTAAATCAGATTAAACAGGACAAAGACAATGATGAAAGTGATACTGAAGCAGAGGCATTACTGCAAACTGTGACTGTTATAACCGATCATGAGGCAGGAGATGTGGAGGATCTGAATTTGGAATCAGAAGAAATGTCTGCTCAAGTGCTGGCAGAGGACTCTAACTTAGCAACCATTTCATCAGTGAACCATCCAGCAGAAGAAAGGAGCTCTGCCCATAATGAAGAGGAAGAAGATTTCAAACTAGATATAATATCAAGATCAGGTGGTGGTTTGACCACCTTGGATGACCAGGATGTAGACGCTGATGCATTCAGCACAGGTTCTCAAATCGAAGAAAAATTCATATCAGATGATGACTTCACTGATGAAGAGGAGGAGGGTGTTGTTGAGCGTGCTATAAGAAACTCAGATGACCAAGAAGAGCAGAGTGCAGAAGAAGTTGCATCACACACATGTGCACCTCAGATGGGTGATGTGTTCACCTCAGATGACAGCATGAATGTTTCAGCAGAAGAGGGAGAGATCGTGGAGGAAACTGATTCACCTGTAAATCAAAGTGTCATCACTTCAGATGAACAAAATGAAGAGACCGAAATAGACGATACAACAGGAATAATTCCTCCATCAGAGCATCACCTCAGTGCAGCAGAAAATTTAAATATAGAGAGGGAAGAGGAGTTCGTGCTGGAGGAAGCGACATCATCCATTGAGCCACATTTTAGCATCTCTGAAGAGACTGAAAGAGAGGAGCAGGAGGAGGCTCTGAAGATCTCAGAGGATGCCGTAAATGACTATGCAAAAGAAGAGGAGGAGAGGGACCCTGTGGAGACAGAAACATCATCTGTACAGCAAATGACTGTCATCTCAGATAAAGACAGTGACAAAGACATATCCCATGCATTTTCTCAAATTGAAGATGATTCCATTTCAGATGACAGTGAGGCTGATAGAGGGGAAAAAGAAGAAGAAGAAGAAGAAGAAGAAGCTCCATACATACAGCACAGCGATACCATTTTATTTGAGCAAAATGAAGAAAGTAAAACAGGAGATGAATGGGATGAAGATCAGCTGATGATCAGCTCTGATAACAGAGGAGATAGAGAAGAAGAGGAGCAACATGTAAGCATCCCAGAGGATCTTGTTGAAAGGTGTATAGAAGAATCAAGCTCAACCTGTCAAATCAAGGAAGTGGGCATCACATCTGAGCAGCTAGAAAACGTCCCTCAGCCTTCACAGAGCAGATATGTGTCTCAGGAGGATCTAGCACAGATAAGTCAGGTGGAGCCAGGGTCAGAGGTTGCAGAAACTGAAGAACTGCCCTGTGAAGTTACTACACATCAGACAGATGCAGGCTCCTCTGAGATGGTGGACATAACTCTGGGGCATCAAGAGTTAGTAAGTGGTGTTAATGTGGAGGGTATTGATGATCCCAGCATGTTGGAATCTGGAGAAGAGTTTGAGGGTGAAAAGGTTCAGTATGATTATTATGACAAAGATATAGGTAAAACTGAACACGAGGAGGCTGGAGAGCTCATTGTGGAGACTGGAGGACCAGAAGTCAATCCTGATCTAGAGATTAAAGAGGCATTAGTTGAGAGATCAACTGCTGCATGTGGTCAGGTATCAATAACATCAATCCCAGACAGTGAAGTAGTGGACGAGACCGCGTCCTCACTGGAAGTAGACCTAGGATTGTCAGAGAGTGGAAATGCAAGTTTCATGGCAGAAAGTGAGGCAGCTGATGAGGCTGAGTACCTTACAGAGAATGTGCAAATGGTTGGACAGGCAGCGGGAGTGAACATGGACACTACAGGGCAAGCTGATTACATGCATGGGACTGAGATAGGTGATGGTCAGGTGAGCCCTGCACCTCTCCAGACAGCCATCAGCCAAACTTCTCAGAGCAAATCCAGAAAGAGCAAAAAGGACTCCAAGAAGACATCCCAGAGTCCGAAAAGCCCCACTGGAAAGTGTAAGCAGCAGTGATTACATTGTGTTAAATATGGACACAATTTTGACAAAGGTTTAATGTGATTAAATATTCAACCTGCTCACAACAGCTTTGTTGTATGTGAGGCCTTGGTGCTGGGTGAGTCCATTCAGCCCTGTATGTGACAGTGGTTAGGCCGTCACATCAACGGTTTGTCATATTAAGGGACACAGACAGGAAGTGTTAAGTGGAGAGACATCTTGATCCTGTCAGACTGAGCTTAAGATGTCATCGTGTTGTTGGGTCAGGGGCGTTCCCATATTCTGAACTAAGCACTATGTAGCGAGTTATTCAGACTGTTTTAGGGGAAATATGGAATATCTGTGGATCTGTCAGGGTAGCTGCTTTATTTCCATACTGCTTCTCTTGTGTTTTAAGTATGCATCATGCTTACCATGATGCTACCATGATTCTATCATGGTAACCACCATGGTATCTATTCCCATGGTATCCAGTTTTTAGCCTAGCATACCTTCCCAAATATTGGAATTTAGTCGCCTAAAGTTTTTTGTTGAACACATTGAAAGAA
Source organism: Selene dorsalis (assembly GCA_900303245.1). Classification (NCBI taxonomy): domain Eukaryota; kingdom Metazoa; phylum Chordata; class Actinopteri; order Carangiformes; family Carangidae; genus Selene; species Selene dorsalis. The sequence continues at coordinate 20,597 of OMNW01011231.1, forward strand.
GGAAAGAAGGAAGGCTCTTCTATGAAACAATATAATTACATAAATAGACTTTCTGTGCACACAGGATAAAGTGTGAACACCAGAATACACGTTGTCTGCACCTGTGAGTAAAACAAACAAATGACATTAGATAGTTGCTGTGAGGCCATTTCATTCACCTAGGTGCTTTTACTTTCTTACAGCAGTTAGACTTGATGACTTTGTGGGTGTTGGGAATAACAGTCCTCAGGTTTAACATTGTTGAACCAGGTTTATTCATCTACATTATACTGTGGTGTGTTGTGATGTGAGATTATTTCATTGAAATGATTTGTCTTGTTTGATCTTGAAGATGGTCCAATAAACTATAACCTATTTCTATTAATAATTTCAAATATGACACAGTCCTCACTTGCTGTTCCTATCCACTTAAAATCTGTTCTTGATATATTCTTGGTTTTCACAACCTCTCAATTAGTCTTGACTAGTGCAGGGGGCTGTAAATCTCCATGTAAAGATTAAAAAGATTACGTTTAATTTAGAGAGTGAATGTTCACATCATTACTTTGTGTGTCTTTGTTTGTCAGTTGATTTACCGCCTCTTCTACAGCTTTGAATACAACAATGTAAATTTAGTTTATATGTTAAATGGAAACATCATGGTGGTGGGATGAATCTATAAAGTAAACTTGCACTTTGAGTCTTATCTTCAACAATGTATACTTTACATTTGTATTATAGGTGCATTTTCATGGTTCAGACTATCCTTTTTCATGCTAGATAGAACATGTTTAACTGTAAAATGAGCTGATTTATGAACATACCTGTCTATATATGAGACAAACTGTTTGTAAAAACGGGCTATACAAATTGCCTACACCCAAATGTGGGATCATAGTTGTTGAAACAATAGCTGGGTGAGTTCTTGGCAGTGGATGTAATTATCATAACCAATAAATGATCACCTAAATATTGAATGTTGTCATTATTTCACTTATTAACAAGGTCAGAATCATTACTATTGAATGAGTGCATCCTTACAAAACATGTTCTCCTTTGTTCTGTCAATGCAAGAGGATAAGCCGAGTGTTTCCCATCATGCTTTGGTCAGGAAACAAAAAGATACAAGTTTCTTGATCAGTAACCAATGGGCAATTTGGGATTTTTACTTTGTAATAATTAATTCAAATATCCTGAATTGCATTGCAGTAGCAGAATCTAACCTCCATAGAAAGGATGTGACCTTAGTGTCTACCATGTAACAAAATCAGATGCATTAAGAGGAGACCATGCTATATATGGTTATATGGTTAACACCAATACTTGGTAGTTACAGGTTCTGTCATTGTTTATTTATTAAGTGAAGTTTTGAACATGACTGGGTTTTCTTTTTGATTTCATGCATTAATGACCTATAATCAAAATGACAATAGTACCATCATATCTTCCACAAGGTTCAGATAGCTATCAGGTTCAGTCTCTAAACTGTGTCAGATGACAGGCTAAAGGATCTGAAAGATGTTTTCAGATGAGACCCATAGAAAGAGTTTATATGTCTCTAATGTTTGAATTAGCTGATGCTAAATGTTGTTTACTGCTGCAGCAGACCGATGACAGCGACGATTAAAGCTTGTTACAGACAATAACAATCCATTACAAAACAATACAAAACTGTGCAGGAGACAAAAACATAAATGAGGAAAGAACAAAAACTAGGAGAGAAACACATTTTAACTTTTTCAATGAAACTTTATGCATTTAAAATGTAGAAATATGGAAACATATGAGTCACAGTGTTTGTGTGAAATGCAGTAGGTGTGTGTCACTGTAAATCTGCTGAGAATGAGTGAAGCATTTTGTTCCCATGTAATCTGCCCTAAGGGTGTTCACACTGCAGTGTCAAGCACGTTAAGGTAACCAGAAAATCAGGCAAAAGCACTTGATGATTTGATGGGCTGCTACAGTGAGAGGGATAGTCTCTGCTGAACCTGTTACACAGAATTAAAACACACCTTTAATGGCACTTACATAAGGCAGTCTGTGAAAATGTGAAATGTGTATCATTTGTGATTTATAAAAGAATAACCACAGGTTCAGGTTTCATCCCCCTTACGCATGGTATTTGTTTATGTTGTCATCTGCGAACACTACTCATCTTTGTTACACAGGGTTTAAATATAGGTTTGTAAGTGTGAGTGTCTTTATTAGTGGAAATAGGGTGTTTCTTTTTACACTGGACAGTGATTCTCAGTGTATCAGGACAAACCTGATCAACAATATTAGTAACCTCCTCACAGACTACTTTTGCTTCATCAGTCCATGGAGGTCTGTTGGCGTTACCATATATCCGGCCACTGTGAGCTTGGACCTCCCAGACCAAAACATCAGTTTCCTCCTGGGAGAGATTTGGCCGTCTGGCGTCGCTGTCTCCTTCGTCCATGTCCAAATATAAACTGACAAAATTGCAGTGGGCCTTACCCACGGCGCATTTCAAGGTGAGGAGAGGAGCTCATTTGATTGGTGAAGATCTGAATCGTCTGTGTTAAACCCACTCTGTGTCAAACACACTGTTGCTGATTAAGATCTTTAAGACCTGCTGGTCCAAAGCCCTGCAGACAAGGAGAGCAACCATCCAATGCCCTCTGACACAGTGTGATCAGTACCAGTCCCGTTTATAATGAATTGAAAATAAAAACTTTGATTCACCTAAGAGCTGTGAACAGAGCAATGACTCACTGAGACTCATTTTGGGTGTGAACAGATTTACTTGAATATCATTCTATATGAATTCTTTATCTATTTTTGTATGTTATAAGTTAGGTTTACATTAATTTCAGGTAGAACCACTGGAGTTTATACACCATTAACAAGCCTGACAATAAAAAGGCTCCTCCCTGTTACTGTGTAGTCCAGTTAGAAGAGGTGACTATGACCTGGATGACGGAGAACTTTCACAGACAGATTGAAGAGTTACTCCTGTACATGCAAAAATATCACCTGGCAATTCACACTCGCACCACACAAGTTCTATGTTAAATAAATGTTCCCCCCAGTTCCCTTGTTCCCTAGAATTAGTACAGGTTGATGTATGTGGATGCTGTGGTTTATATAACTGCAGTGTGGCTGAGTTATTCATTGTCCAGGTATTGATGTAGTCCATGGGGCGGACAGCAGAGTTTGTGGGGCAGGGGTGAGACCGTTATAAGGGGCATGAAACTCTGTAGCTGCTATGAGAACGCCGACAGCCCACCATGCTTCACCCACTGTTCTGTCTGCTCCTGGCATCTACTGTGCTGCTCTGCCACACCACCCCCACGGTCAGTGCCTCTGTGTCTTCGTGCATGTGTGAGTTACTAAATGATAACACACACAAAGCTGTTTAATCTCAAGATCTGTGCAAGAAAAGTGTGTTGCTCAGGTTCATGCTGTAACCTTGTCATCAGTGTGTTGCTATTACACTGACATCATGTAATTCTATTGGCAGACTTCAAATGGCAATTGTAGAATTGTATAATGTGGAAGTGTGAGTAATGATAACTTCTATAGAAAATATTTGACTGTGATACAATGTTAAATGAGCTCCAGGTCAGTTAAAATTATATATCTTTTTTTTTTCATTAAATATCATCAAAGTTTCTATTAGATCACACTGTCAAACAGATTTCTGTCTTTGAACACACACTGTTGTTCCTGAGTGAACTGCTTACAGAAAAACATCTGACTCATTGACTATATCAATTAGTGAAACAAAGGTGAGTTCATTGACCTACCTGTTGGTGGTTCACTCTCGTAGTGACTCATCTCCACGCTGTATTGTAAACAACAGAGATAACAGCAGATTCACTGAATTCACTGAACAACATAATGTAGATGTAAAGGCACAGCCTGAAGCTGAAATCTTTACCTTCAGTAGATTTTAATCCTGAAACTCATTAAAACATGAAACAAGATTCCTCAGTAAAATACCTTTAAGATGCTCAAGATCATTCTGTGTTACTGTTGCTACCACTGAAGAGCATTAAGTGGTGTTAACTTTATTCCCTTGCAAGTTCTTGTAACTCCCTTCTTACTCCATATTTTGATGAGGAACTATGTAAAGCACAGTACATGAGACAGTGACAAGTACAGCAACATGCAGTGAACTATGAGTACCCAGATCAACAAGTTAAAAGTAAAACCAAAGATTTCTCACCCTCAACGGTCTCCATATTGGGTATGTAGCAGAAAGGGAGAGACAGTCAACATATTTTCAAACCAGATCCAAACTGGATTAAATACAGATCAAGGTAGGAGGAGAGTAGGAGACATCATCAGTGATAATAGCAGGGTGATTTCCAAGCACACAGGAAAGTGAACAAAGCAGCAGACACCCAGGTGTGATTGTTGTCATTGTTATTTTCTGAGTGCACAACAGCAGAGTTTGATTCAAGACTATATAATTTGACAATCACACACAGCACTAGTGAACAGAGTGTTCTGTGTACTACATGCACTACGTGTTCCACGTGTGAATGTACTTGCTGAGACTACATTACAGTATTGTTGTACAGTAGGTCACTGAATGGCAGACAGTCCTGGTAATATGATGTGTGGGTGTGTTAGAACTGATGTCGTGACCATGAGGAGATAAAGTGTGTTCCTGGCCTGTGTCTGCTGCAGGAGAAACATGGAGGCTCAGATACTAAGTGTCCTCTGATGGTGAAGATTCTGGATGCAGTAAAGGGGACTCCAGCTGGATCAGTGCCTCTAACAGTGTCTCAAAGGGCTGCTGATGGGAGTTGGACACAGATTGCTAACGGGTATTACAGTGTGACGTACTAGATAATCTATATTTTTCTCTGCTCACTGTATGTTTGATTAGTCAAATTTCACTTGTCGTTACTGCAGAGTGACGGATGCCACTGGAGAGATCCATAATCTGATCACAGAGGAGCAGTTTCCAGCAGGAGTGTACCGAGTGGAGTTTGATACCAAAGCTTACTGGAAGAGTGAAGGGAGCACACCATTCCATGAAGTAGCAGATGTGAGTAAAAGCACAGCCTCAAAGTTGACGTTATAATCCACTTTGTCATCTGCAATTACTGACCTCAGAAACCAGTACAACTAACAAAGCGGTGATGTTTCCCTATGTTTCAGGAGGTCTTAAACTCCTATTGGTTGTCCATTCCTCTATTATTTATATTCATTTTAGCGTGTCCTCAGATTCCAAAAGTCAAAAGGTTTTTTTAGATATGTGTATGGATAAATAAATAGCTTTTTCAACATAATACTCTGAAACAAAAGGAAAACAGGTCCATTTACACTGAAGGCAGGAGTCATGGTTCTGTTCAAAAATGTTCTACTTTTTGAAAAGCACAGAGCCAATAGATCCCCACATAAACACAGCAGAGCTGGGCCTACCGAGTCATGATAAGCGCTGGGCGGATGTATTACCGAAGGGGGCACCTCAGTTCACATGTGGGTCACACACATCACACACACACTTAGTGGTGAAAGCCAGGGGAAACAAGGCCAAGGTGAACAATGAGCAAAATAACGAAGAATAAAAGTAAATAATTGCTAATACAGCTGACAAGTGAGTAACTTAAGTGATCAGCAAGCCAATTAATTATTCAAAAAACAAAACCATAGAACAAATAAATTAGGAGAAAAACATAATCTTACAGTACTAAAACCTTTGTTCAGGATTAGTATCCTCTGGGTGTCTGCCATGGTACCAAAGTAGCAAAACCTAAATAATTTAGGTTTTAATAAAGTATTTAATTTTTGGTAATTTAAGCTATATTACCAAAAATTAAATACTTCCCTGCTCACCATCCCCCTTCACACAGGTATATGTAAAAGGCTCTGAAATACAGTGCCACAGTGAGCCCAGGGTGCGGCAGCAGCACGCCTTGCAAAGCACAGCCATGTAAAGTAGAGCAAAAACCAAGAAAATACCAAATAAACTGCACTAAAGTGATGCAATCAAGGCAAAATAATGCAAAATTAGGTCCAGCAAGAGAAACAGATAAATCAAAACTCTGCAATAAACCAAAATTAACTGCAGCAAAGCAAAGTCAAGCCAAAACAAAGCAGAATCATGTAAAACATGGCAAAACAAAGCAACTGTAACAAAACAGTTCAACAAAGCAAATCAGAATGACAAAGCAGAACAAGGAATGACTGGCTGACCCAGTGGAAATAGAAAATCATAACGGGGGAAATAAAAAAGAAAAATGCTCATTTTGCTACAAAAATAGAGACCTCCCTGTTAAGATTATGTTCCGATTTCACACCCCAAGGAGTGAGACTGAATAACTGATGAACCACCTAGTCTAGGAAGCACTGCGTTTTTTTTCCTGGGGATGGGTCACAGCTATTCTTACGCCACCCTGGCCTACTTTGGGTCTGTCTTCAGCTGACCTTTACTAAAAGGCAGTTCCCCTCTGTAGCACCTAAACAGACGGGTTCAGACAGATCCTAGGAGAAAATGAAATGTGAAAGATCTCAGGTTGCCAGGTCTCACTGACGACATGTCTGGATTTGTACGTGAAAGCAATATATTCCACTGATCCAGTTTCTGTAGTTGCATCTGTGATTTAATTAACTAGGTGGGGAGACAGTGAGGCTTGGAGGTTGCCATTGATACAAGTATTAAACTGTAAATACACACACAAAGAATACACATGCAAATACACAAAGAGAACACACACACTCACGTGTCTGTGGTTGTCACATGCTCCACTGTTTGTTATACTGAGGGTAAATGTTTATTGACCCCTGTCATTGTTTGTGTGTGTGTAGGTGGTGTTCGAGGCCCATGCTGAAGGACATCGTCACTATACCTTGGCCCTGCTCCTCAGCCCATACTCCTACACCACAACAGCCGTGATAGCCGATGCACACCAGTGACACCCAGCACATCTGGGATGTTTTGTTCTGTTTGTGGGGTTGAGACAGTGAACTGCATGAGGCAGGAGACTTTGTGTCTGTCTCTTCCTGTCTTCTCTGCTTATCAACACATTTATGTAACAAGAACACACATCTGTGAGTCTTACTGTTGCTCTGGGTGACATGTTCTTTCATCACCATTAACATACAGCAACAATTTGCCTTTGGAAATAAATAAAGTATCCTCTATCTATCTATCTATCTATCTATCTATCTATCTATCTATCTATCTATCTATCTATCTATCTATCTATCTATCGTCATTTTTTCTGACTAAATAAAAACATACTCTGTAAAGCACCAAATGTGGATTAGTCTGCAAAGACTCAATCTTTGTAAACAATGAAATGATGACTCAGTATGACTCTGACATTGCATCTTTTATGATCAATCTGTCCATGAGGATGAAAAGTACACACTGTTGCCGTCTTTTTATATTTCTCATCTCGATCAACTTGGAGAAAACATGTTGATTTTACTTAGATTAGCTGTTTCTGAACTGAAAACTCAGCATTTCTATCTCATGGTTCATCAAGTCAGAGTTCAGGGTTAAAGTCAGTGTTTGTTTAACCTGCTTTCTGGAATAGAGCCCTGTGTTCCTCCAGAATCTGTTGACAGAGGAAAATATGAACCAGCCTGTAACAGCAATTTGAGACAGACTGAAGTAAATCATATTTCTTTGACACCACATGCAGTAAACATCCTCCAACTGGCCCCATTAAAGTGTCCTGTTCAACATAATATTCATTATTAATGTAGATTTTGAGGGGAATTTTTAGCAAAAAATAAAAGTGGAAATCTGAATAAACAAAGAGAGATTTCAGTAGATTTTCAGATTTAATGCATCATGGGAAATGTATCCTGACCAGAAGGAAATAAATGAGACCAACATCAGGTATGTTTTCAGAATATGGCAATGAAGAGTTTATTTTGTCTGTTGACAAAGAAAAAACAGTTCAACATCTCAACAGCAGACTCAGACTGTTTCTATACTGTTTCCAAAGACTCAGGAGGTCTGTCAATAACGCTTCACTATGTAAGACAGTTCAGTGACACCTGTATGTGTGTGTGTGTGTGTGTGTGTGTGTTGGGGGGGTAAACTACACTTGGGGAACTGACTGTGCTCTACAGTAACATGTTGACAGGATGAGCCAGCGTGAGACAGAGGATGGACACTGTGACTGAAGTCACGTGGACTGGTGAGGTCATTTCCTGTTTAGACAGTAGTGAAGTCATGAAGGGCTCCGCTCACAGTCGTTCATCCTGAAAACACCAACCACAGCAGAGCTGACAGATCTTAACTGAGATCGACACAATATCAGCCAATGTTGCTCCATGTTGGAGCTTCAAGATTCATTATAGAGAAAGAGCAGTTGGAACTATTTCTTCTCAAAGTATTGGGAAGTGTCTTTGGCTCTCAGCTACACCTCATGGCCTTCATCAGCAGCACTGGTCAATTCATGATCAAACATACTGATTTCACTTCAATATCTGAGGGGGGGTCCTTCAGTTAATTCTGTTCTTTCTATTCAAACATTTTTGTTAATTCACTTTTAGAGTCTAATCTAATGGTCTGTTGGTAGCTGTGCAGAAGCTTTCACTGGTACCTCATGATCTTCTCAACAGATGAAGTGTATCCTATCGCCATAAATTCATAAATAAGCTGAGATGAAAAGACTGCTGAGAAAACTGGAAGCTCCAGAGCAGCTGTCAATGGACCTTGCTGTGCAGCATTTAACAAACAACTTGAAACATGTCTTTGTGATTTCTGTTTGAAGAGCTCCTGCTACTGTACTACCACTGAACTACTGCAGACCACTCAGCAGTGTGTGGAGAATTGTTTCGGATAAAAACCAATCACTTTTCAAGGCTCTGGTTCTACAAATATAAAATATGTCTCGATTAAAAATGCTAAACACAATTATAATGTCCTGCCTGTTTTTACCATGGTGGTTTGTGGGAAAAGCTTGTTGAGCCTCTGGAGGGCTGAGAGACAGCTCTGTGTCCATATATCTGATCCTGAAACTCATCCTGAAACTCATCCTGAACTATTTGCTACAAGACCAGTTAATTCTTGATTTTTATTTTCAGTTTCAGAGTCAGTGGTATTTTTGAAATGAAGTGCTTTAGAAGTGAGTAAACATGGTCCTGTGATATGACCTTGGCTCACTTTTGTTAGACCAGAGGAATGGTAACAGATAGGATTCAAGCGTGCCCTACAGTAACCTATTTCTCAGTTAGTGAGGCACTAGCTAATGGCCAGAGGCTGATTTATTGTTTCATAGCTTGGTGAACAGTTAAGAGAAGGACTGTTCTCCCATATTTCCCTAATAAGGGTTTCCTTGGGAGTTTCTCCTCAGTCGATGTGAGGCTCTAAGGACAGAGGATGTTGTCATGATGCTGTGTAAAGCCCTTTGAGACAAACTGTTTGTAAAAATGGGTTGTACAAATAAACTTGTCTTGCCTGTTATAATAGCTAAAATCTTCCCTTACATGGACTGTTAGTCAGCCGATAACTATTAGCCAACATCTTCATTAATATAGACTGTTGGCCGACTGTAAACTAATGGCAAACGTCTTCATTTACATGCATCAGTAGCGAGAGGCGAACATCTTCATTTGCATGGACCCTTAGCTAACAGCGAAGACCTTCAAGGCCCTGATCCACTGCTCTGATCTGTCCACCCACTGTGGTAAAACATGGTTTAGGAATGATAACAGACACCTTCTTTTCTCCTCTCCTACTTTTTCCAACCCCTCCTCACTTCAAGTTGTTCCACCTTTTGGTGTTATTGAGTCTTCCATTATCATCATGTTTTGATCGATCTCCATCTGCAGATGAAGGCCAGTGGATTTGTGAAAGCTCTGGTAAAATTGTCAGTTTTTTATTTTTTTTGAGGTTTCATAGAAAGAACTCCAGGATACATATTTGAACTTGGGTGTTTCTGGGTGTAAATGATTGACAGGGGAAAAAAATCTTTGCACAGTCAAATACCGAGGGCAGCGATCTGATAAACAGCTGCTGTTGGTGTCCGTTTGTTTGTCAGTGACAGGTTCATTCCGTTTCTTGTCCTCTTTGATGACATCACAGCAGCTGTTATTGATCACTGCATGATGACATTTGTCAATCATTTACACCCAAAAACATGAAATTGTGGATTTAACTTGTAATTTGGATAAATCAGCAGTGACCCAGAGGTGTAGAGCAAGACTCTCAGCACTCAGTGCTCTTTAGCAGACAAACTCTGCAACAGCAACCAAGTGGCTCAAACATCTTTGGTATTTCTAAATGCACATTGCTCTGTCCACCAGCACATACTTGCTCTGTTTACGGGTCTATCAATCCAGTTCTAATTTTTATTAGAAGTGCTTGATGAACATGGAAAATAAAACATTGTTGTGTTACTACAATCATCCACTCACTGGACCCCACACTAGGGACCAGACCCCTATTCACAGCCTCCACACATCACACAACTCTGATCAGTGACTTCTCATCAAGCTGCCTGCAGCACTGTTCGCAAGAGCAAAGCCTGTGTACCTGCTCAGGTGTACTTCACAGGTGTGTTTTGAGGCCAGGCAGCCTCAGGTCTGGAGAAGAGGTGGAGGGGCAGTCATTGGTGGGTTAGCCTCACAGCTTAAGCAGAGTGTGATTAAAGATGTTGATGACTGAAGCATCTATGATTGTTCTCATTCCGTCTGAACATGAACTGTGTCTCAGCTCCGTGTTGTGTGTGGGTGACACTTTTATAGAGGATCATATGTCATCATAGTGTATCATTATACATAAATGCCTTCAGATTGTTATCACAAACATGTTTCTGTTTGACTGGATATGACTCATATGAACAGGACAAACATTGACAGTTCAGTAAAACAAAACCATTTTAATCTCTTCAGTTGGAATCAAAGACAAAAGAAAAGGAGCTCAAGGCACAAATAAATACTGCAAAATGGAAAACAGATGTCTAATGGTGAACACACCATCTGAATGCTCTCACATACTTGTAATTAAAAGGGCGGAGGAGGTGGGTAGAGTTGACCTCAGCTGGTCCTGGACCTACTGACACCCAAGGACAAGAACCATCTAGAGCACTGATCACACTTATTTACCAGTTTAGCACTGGGACCAGGGTTTTGGCCTTGGATCTATGATCCACACTGGACGAAACAGGCTGTTGTAACGCCCACATCCTGACCCCTGACCTCTGCTGAGAAACACTGACACTATCACACGAAGATGTTGCTCAGGGAACGACGGAAACAAAAAGATGAAGTCAGTCCATGAGCAACACTCGGACTGCTGTCTGACGTCTTCAGAGCCTCCGCCGGCAAAATAACACTGATGATGTCATCAAGAAACTACACTTTGTAACTAAGCCTGTTACAAACTAGAAATCTGCTTTAATCAGGCACAGTGGGTCTAATAAAAGATGCTGAGAGTTGCATTATGGGTCGTGTAGGTTTCAGGGATTTGGCTCGAGAAGGATGAGACTTGAGAGAGACCGGAGTGCGTCTCTTAGCAGACGTGAGACGACGTGAGCCTCTGCTTTGAATTGTTGTGGACGTCACTGAAACACTGAGTCAGTCCAACTACGCTGCAAATACTGTCATAGTAGAGAAGGACAGGTGGAGACAGGTGGGACCTATGGAGACCAGGGGCTAGTGTCACAAAGATACTACAGGCTGGTCTGGTCTGTCATTACCAATTATGGTAACACAGGTCCAAGACCAGTGGTACCATACTAACAGTAACACACACACACACAAAGAAGAGGGAAACATGGCTCAAGCATGTTTTTTTAAATTTTGAAGTTCATTTACCCAGAATTCATTGTACCACAGTCTGGCTTAAGGTAGTCCAGAACTGCTTTGTACAACAGATGAATATGTACTCAAGCTGTGTCTGAGGTATAACATTCAGTCAGACTTGACATAGTCAGAGTGCGTCTTTGTAAACCTTGCCTCTGGTCACGCAGGGACTGATGTGGGTGGGGGAAGCAGATTTTGGAGAACCCCCGTGATGGTGTGTTGACTGTAGTGAGACTTTTTGGCTCTAGACAAATTCCTACTGCCCAACAGCAATGACTAATGATGTCATCTCTATGATATCATCCTGTTGGCACCATATGAAAATGATGGTGTGTTTGTTTGTTTGTTTGTTTGTTTGTGTGTGTGTGCGCAAAACATTAGTTTCTTATAAAGGTAGGAGGGGGGAGGGGTTGCAACACTGAAAATGCCCTAACCAGCTGATCTCCAACATGAATGTGATAAGCCTCCATCTGTAAACAGGCCTCATCTCTCCTCTCAGGTGAACATGTGGTCTGATGCTCAGGTGGCCGCACAGTTCAAAGTTGACCAGGTGAGACAACATCTGATAGAGGTGACTCCTTTTATCTTATCTTACTTAACTATACTGGAAAAACACTAAGGCTGGATACACACAGGCTGCTCACATCGCTGCCGCAAGGGCTTCTGGGAGGAGAAGGAAGGGTCTTCCTCATGGTCATCCACCATCCACCAAGCCTGACTGTCCCAACCAACAGGGAAACACCACTCTGAGCATTTCATACCTGGATCCTGTTTCCCACCATCTACTGTTCTGTGTGTGTGAACCTCTCTGCAGATATAAACAACACAATGCCAGTGACCACACAGCACTGCACCATCAAGACAAACAACCTAGGCTGCACAGTTCAGACCTGTGGCTTTGGTCTGGACTTGAGACAACATTTTCTTTTAACACATCTGCTAATAAAAGCGATTTGACCTCTTCTCCACTCCCAGTCAAACACGTTTACAGAGCACACACACGCTGCTCACACAGTTACAACAGATCAGCACAGCACACTCTAGTGGTCAATACAGAAACTGCAACTTTTAGTACTCGGGAGTTGATTTCATTTTTTCAGCCTCAGACGTTTTTGCCTTTTGGTGTTTTTATAAACACCAAAATCTCAAAGCTGCATCTCACTCTTCCATTGCCATGTGCGGTGTAGCCACAGTGTTTGTGGTTTGATGGCACTGTGTTGGACAGGTGAAGAAAAGGGGGGAAACTGAGCAAGTTTACCCAGGTGTCATGTTTACATCTCTGCCAATCTGGAGTGTGATGTGGTTATATTCCACCTGCCTGTGCCTGGGACTGCATCAGATGTGATGCAGTCACTGACCATGTGAGACATTGAGGCATCACGTGTCTGATCAGTTTCTCCGATCAGTTCATCAATAACATTCAGATCATTTCTTCATATTTTTATTGTCTAATGTCCAGTTTATGATCAGAACTTTAGGCTTGTATTGACCATAATCAATATACATGTGGATCAACTTTCTGTCTATCATCCATCTGCTCCATGAGTGTTGAAACTTCAATGAACACTTAACAGCTCCTCTGGAGTTTGCCATCATTTCACTTATCAAGCAGACAGCTGTGTCTACTTGTCTATCTGCTACTATTTACTGAGGATCATGTGCAGGAAACAAGGAACAGGAGAAACGGGGCCAGAGTGGTGATGTCACATCACCATCAGAGGAAAACAGTGCACTTGAACGTCTGCCTTTGTCTTTACAACAATTCAGAAATGAAACTTGGCGCCATTCAAGAACAGCAAAGCATCAGCTGGGATCAGCTGACGCCACAGTTCTCTCATCGTGGCCCGCCACACTCACAACACCACAGTCCAGACTCACAGCATCCAGCCCACACTGCCATGCTTCAGCACATGGTACAGTACAAAGAAGAGCTTCATCACATGGTCCAGCACTAAGTCTTTAGAAAATCATAAAAAATGTAAAAATAAAAACATCTGAGACAAAATGTACAGTAATGAGACCACGGACCCGCAGCAAGGCCTGCTGTGTGGACACACTCCTGCTGCCGTGGCCGACCTGCTCCCTGTACGGAGGAGGAGGCTCAGTCACGCCCCCTAGTGAGGAGCAGCTCTAATTTTTCACACAGTGCAACTCAAAGAAAACACAAAGCAAAAGGCAAAACTAAAAAATATACACATCTCCAAATAATGAAATTATGTCTGGTAAACAAAATAAATTAAGGCATGCAAAAGATAATGTCAAATCTTCAGATTTGGATTTTTTTTTTTTTTTTTTTTTTAGCCAAACATCCTATACTGTTAGAATTTCCTGTTGGAAGAAACACTCACTCTTATGAAATCCTCAGAACAAAGGTAGCTGCCAAAATAAAATTCAAACCCACTGGAATATCACTGTAATACGCCCGAGCATTTAAAGGCCCATATTTACATATTTGTGTTCTGTGTTCGAGCTTTAAGAGGCCGATATTTACATACATGTTCATGCGGATTCAGCAGCAGTGCAGCAAAAACAAACAGCAAATACTTTGAGTGACACAGACAGGAGTGCTTCTTCAAACATCCCAGTCAGATCAAATAAATAGCACGTATCAAAAAGAAAGAAGAAAAGAAAAAATAAGTACGTCACAAATATTAACGCTGACCACTGTGGCCGAACAGAATGATATGTATAAAACAAATGATAGTAGAAAGTTGGTAAGGTGACGGTGATACATCAGAAGTGAAGCAGTGCGGAGCCGAGCAGAGGGAGCTGTGGTTCTGCCACATTAAGGCTTTGAGATGCTGCTGCTCCCTCCAACCTAAACCAAACTCATGTCAACCTGGAGTAGTTAAGCCGGCACAGACAAAAAGACATGCAGCAACTCACACACACACATACACACACACACACACTCGCACGCACACGCACGCATACACACACACACACTCTCTATCAACAGTTTGAGAGACTTGCCACTGCCTCTTTTTTTCGGTTTAAATTTTTTTCCTCTAGGTTTTCTTGGCAGCATTACATGGTGCTCCTTTTCACCCCTCCCCACCTGTGCCCCCTTCATCTCCAGTACCCCCTGAGGGGGGGGGGGCTAGGAGACCAGACCAGAGGGGGCGCTGGGTGAGCCGGGTGATGTGGAGGAGGGTCAGGTGGGGGCTGTGGGTTCAGTAGTCTGTGATGGGGGCGAGCTCGGGGTACAGGTCCACCGTGATGTTCTTGTAGAGGCTGCTGAGGGACACATGGGGGCTGTAGTGGAGGTTGTTGAGGCCGTCCAGGTGTTGCCGCTCTTTGGAGTACCTCAGCAGTTTATACCTATACACACAGTCAAAGATAAATCAGCATCAATGAGCCTGCTCTGAGCTCTGATGACTCACGCTGTGCAAATGTAGATAGAGTTATGGCAGTCAAGACTTTACATGATGAACATCACTGTAAAACAGCCAGTGATCGTCTGGTCTCTCAGGTTCACTTACTCCAGGCTGATGACAGTGATTGATGAATACTGAACTTCTCAATGAATAGGGACGATCATATCTTCACTACTTTTATTGATACCGCTTATCGGTCCGCTATTTTAATGGTGCTCTTATCGATACTTTTGAGGGAGAAAAACAAAAATAAATTAAGATTAAGAACATGATTTGCTTTATTTTGGAACTTTTTTTTGACAAAATACATTGATTTAACTTAAAACATATCACTTTTTATAGCTTGAAATAAAAAAAGATAAGGCATTCAAAGAAATAAAGAAGAACAGCCTTGCGCGCGATACATTTGTCACACTTGTGACAGCGTATGGTGTCTGCATCGACTTTTATGTGTTTGAAAAACAGCCCCGCCTCTCCACCCTTCGCTGACAGTGTTTTTGATATTTGTATATAACTATTTATTCTACTATTGAATTACTCTTTTGATTGAATGCTTTTCTCGCTTTTATCATCTGCTTCTACTGCCTATTATCGTAATACCTGAATTTCCCTCCAGGGCTTCATAAAGTATCATTATCGTTATATTTTACCACGTGGGGTGAAGGTGCAAGATAACATTTAACGTGAATGCTCCACTACCGATAACAGCGCCGTAAACATTGGAGCTTATCGATACTGCGATCTTGAATAACGTAGCCCTGGGGCTCGTTGAATACCAGGGCTTGGTACCGATCCCTAATCTTCAAGTAGTAGACATGAAACAGTATTGAATTGATAAATGAAGTACCACAAATGTAGAGAGCAAAATGATGAGCATTCTCAGTATTATCAGAGAAAACTGAAAATGTTCATGAAGTGACAAGCAAAACCTGGTCAGTGTGTGAGAGTTAACAGGCTGATAACTGCTGCGATGCATCACAATCAGAGAGGTCACTCAGGTTCTTACCTCCCGAGGAACTGCACCTCTCCTCTGTGGTGGTGAGGAATTGACTTGTATTTGCCGATCTCTCCCTCTGGTCGCGTCACATTCAGAGCAGCATAGTGAACCCTGAGGGGAAACCAGGCTGCGTTACACAACATGAAGAGACCACTTCAAACAACTGTGTCGCAAGCTGTGGACCTGAGGTTGAGGGTGCGGCGGCTTTGAGCATATGATTGTCAAAAACCCCTCCTCTTTGCCTACTTTTGTATTAGCTGGAAGTTTGGCAGTGTCAGATACTGGGCAAGATGGCAACATCAGAACAGCACATGTCATAACTGTTCCTCAGAAACTGTTGGGCAGTGTGCGATTTGTGAAAAAAACAGAGGGGCCCTCCCGGCAAATCACACCCTGCCTGTGGGTAACATCTCGGAGGCCATGTCCATCTTTTTTATTTTCACTAGCATGATTGTTCTATGGTTAAAACAGCGACATCAGAACATTTGTATCACTCCTGCAATGTGTTTTTTGTTTTATTATGCAATACTGTGACCACCTTTAAAGATCATCCTGTGCATCTGTCAATATTTTCTTAAAAACCAATAAAAAGAACTTGAAAAGAAAGAAAACAGTCAGAACACCATGAATCAGGAGTTCAGTCTGGCTCTGGACTGTTCAGTATTATGATGAATAGCCCGGTCCGGTCCCTCTGGTTATATATGGTTAATCCCTTTATGCCAGTAGAGGGCGCCCTGCACCCAAAACAAAGCAGCACATGAGGTGAGGTGTGTTGTTAGTATTTCTACTCCTCAAGTATCTGTAGTTCACCATGATCCTGTCACTGATGGTGCATAAACACCTGTGCAGGTC
>OMNW01011232.1:0-20763 GCA_900303245.1 Selene dorsalis
CTGGAAACAGGCATAAAGATGTTTGAAATAGTTCCTTATACTGTAAATATCGTATGTTCTGTCTGGCAGTTCAGTATACACCAATCACACATACCACTATGACCACTGACAGGTGGTGTGAATAACACTGAATAACACTTGATCATGGCACCTGTTAGTGGGTGGGATATATTAGACAGCAAGTGAACATGTTGTCCTCAGAGTTGATGTGTTAGAAGCAGAAAAATGGACAGTGTAAGGATCTGATCCAGTTTGACAAGGAGGATGGGTCACAGCATCTGAACACCTGCAGCTCTTGTGGGCTGTTCCTGGTCTGCAGTGGTCAGGATCTATCAAAAGTGCTCCAAGGAAGGAAGAGTGGTGAAGCGGCCACAGGCTCATTGATACACGTGGGGAGAGAAGGCTGGGCCATGTGGTCCCATCCAACAGACCAGCTACTGATGCTCAAACTGCTGAAGAAGTTCATGCTGCTTCTGATAGAAAGCTGTCACAACACAGTGCAGCACAGTTTGTTGTGCATTTGGCAGCAAAAATAACCAACCCAATGTTAGGCAGGTAGTCAGGATGTTAGGCCTGATCGGTGTATATGTTGACTTATTACCTTACTAGGTTTTATTCTGTAACTGTCTCCATGTGTCTGTGCAGGAGTCTCATGAACAGTGTGTGCAGTGGATAGTGCGGTTTATACACAGCCAGCACAGTCCCAAAAGAATCTCCTTCCTCTATGACTGTCTTGCAATGGCTGTGGAGACGAGCTTGTTGCCACCAAGGTACAGACACACACACAAAATCACACACACACACAAACATACAAAGGCATAAAGATTAACACACTGGTCTTGATGTGATTTAGTCCTACAATTAGCCAGTAATTTGTTAAGATGTACTAAGGTTTTTGTTTAGGCTGTATCGCTGTCAGCTCTTCTCTTGAGCTATAATTAAGACAGATGAATGATCCTTATGCTTTATGATAATTCCATAATTCATTGAATGTGGTAATTGAAGTCCCATTAATACATGTCTGTCATTAATCTGATTCTGTTTAACACATCCACATTGTGTGTTTGACCTCTTCTCATTGGTCTAATGAATCTTTTGTCTCTCTGTAGGATGGTGTGTGTAGCTCTGATAAGCTCAGAGAGTTTGGAGTGGGACAGGACTCAGTTGTGGGCGTTAACTTTCAAACTGATCCGCAAGATCATTGGAGGGGTGGACTACAAGGTCTCACACGCGCACACACACACACACACATGTACAGGCAGAGCAAGTCATCATCCCTCATATAACTTTAAAGCCAAACATATCTGACACAGTTAGGGCATCAGCTTCATCACTGGTTGTCAGTGGTCATGTAGCTGTAGTGAAATGCTTGTGGCTGGAGGTCATGCTGACAGCTCAAGGACACTTTACAGATACAACAGAGTTTGTTGTGTTTATTTGGAGAGACTTGATGACACAGAGAAATCATATCAAACAGTGGGAGATGTTTTAAGATGTTAGTTCTCAAAATAGGTTCCATAGAAGGGTTCCTGGGAGGGATCCTGGTGGTTGTCAGGCTGTGTATTTTCAGTCTATTTCTATCCAAAAGAAACAGGATGACAGAATGTATGACTATTTTGATAGTTTGAAACGTTGCAATAAAATATCTAAGAATTAAAATAATTCTAGGTGGGGGTCTGTTCTAACCCGGGTCGGTTTAGGGGTCCTTGATGTGAAAAAGATGTTACAATCTAACAATTCCAGTTCCAGGCATCACAAAAACTGTCACCTTTCATGCATGTGTTAAACCTTAGGTCTTTAATCACTGAATATGTTCTAATTGTGTGTGTGTGTGTTTCAGGGTGTTCGGGACCTGTTGAAAGCTGTCCTGGATAAAATTCAGACCATTCCTACCACTGTCAGCTCAGCTATAGTCCAACAGCTTCTGGCTGCCAGAGAGGTACAAGTCACTCCATCCTTTACAATTTTAATAGAATTAACTGGAATTGCTTTCTATTCAAGGCCTGTTAAAATGATACTCTGTAAGAACCCAACCCCCAACAGTGTTATATTTTATTTTGTTGACATGTTTGTGTAGGTAGTAGAATATATCCTGGACAGAAATGCCTGCCTCCTGCCAGCCTACTTTGCCATAACAGAAATAAGAAAACTGTATCCAGAGGGACAGCTGTCACATTGGGTAAGAGTGTGTTTGTTGCCTGTTTCTGTTTCTATTCAGCTATGTGTGTGTATCTAACACTCTCTCTCCCTTGTGTCTTCTGCCCACTTTTGTCTCTCTAATTTGCAGCTTCTTGGCAGTTTGATATCAGACTTTGTGGACAGCTTTAGACCTACGGCAAGAATCAACTCTATCTGTGGTAGGAGACACATAAACACACTCACACACACATTGGACGCGCACAGAATATTGATCAAAAACTGTTTTGTGGTTCTCAAGTGGTTCTTGTTTTTTTGACAGTCTGATTAAAGCTTTAATGATGTCTATTCATTTTTTAAAACAAAATATACTCTAAAGGGAAAACATAGTAGGAACAACTTTCAAGACACAGAGACTGGGCAGTTTATATTGAGCTCTGACTCAAATCATATATGAATTGTCGTTGCGTACACTTCTGTACGTGATGAGTCACTTGATGTGTAATGTGTGTCTGCAGGTCGATGCAGCCTGTTACCAGTGGTGAATAACAGTGGGGCGATCTGTAACTCCTGGAAATTAGACCCCACCACTCTGCGCTTCCCCCTGAGGGGCATGCTGCCCTTTGACAAGGTAACGTTTTGTACATGCACTCACTTCAGACAGTTATTCACAAAGTCCCAGAAGCAGTGCAGCAAAGTCTTGTTTTGTTTTTCTTTTGGGATCCAGGACCTGTTTGAACCACAGACGGGTTTACTTCGCTATGTGCTAGAACAGCCGTACTCCCGAGAGATGGTGTGCAACATGTTAGGACTCAACAAACAGGTAAATCCTCCTCCTTCCGCCTTTGCTCCTTTTCTACCACAATAAACCAGGGCCTCCACCTGCCATCACTCTTCCTGTCCCCCCCTGCTCTCTTTATTGACTTTCCCCTACTTTTATCTTTTTTTGCCATCGCACTTTTTGCCCCTCTCTGCTCCCGTTCCACTTGTTCCTCTCCTTTCCTTTTCTCCTCTCCTCTCCTCCTCCCAGTCTGTTTTTTCTCTCTCTAACTCATTCTGTTTATCTCTTACTTTGCTGTTTCTGTCCATCTTTACTCGTGACTTTCCTGTTTATTTCTCCTCTTATCTTAACTATTTCTCCCTGGAACCCCTCTCCTCCCTCGTTACCCTAGTTACACAGCCATAAAAGACCTTATTTAAAGCAAGCCAATGCTGTGAGCTTGACCCATAATGCACTGGTGTTAGCTTGCCCTGTTGGGTTCGTGCAGTTTCAACTCAGCCCATCTCATCTATTGCAGCCATTGACACATTCTGTACAGAACACACACTTTGTTGATAACAGAAACCAATGAGTACTATCATATATAGTTTTTTTTTCTAATAATTTGAACCATGGACAAACAACCCAGGAGCTGGTTTGCATGTGTGAATGGGCTGAGTTGATCCTAACTGTGCTGAACGGACAGTGAACAACCTAGCCCCTTAGTCACCACTTTCTCTCTCTGTCTCTCCTTTTCCCCCCTCTCTGTTTCCTTCTCCTTCTGTCTTTGTTTCTCTCTCTTTTCTCTCTCTTTTGTCCTCTGGTTGTGTGTTGTGTTTGTCTGTCTCTCTGCCATGTGCTCTCTAGACTCTGAACATTGCCCAGGTATGTCCTTGTTCCTCTTGCTGGTCACCTGACCTATGAGCTAACCAGCCCATTGGACGCTTAGCTTTTTAGACCCACTGATGTCCTACAAGTGGGAAGGTGGACAACAAAAAGAATTAAAAAAAAATGAAACTGAGTAAAGGGAAATGCCACAGAGCTTGAAATGGTCACAGCAGGGCTTCTTAGAGATATAGTGAATAGAAACACATATGTGGCCGTATAAACAGTGGGCATAACACTGGTAAAAAAATCATAAAAGTATGATAGATGGGCAGCAGCAGATCAATTGACCTGCAGCCATTTATGGATCATTAACCGCGGATGAGCTGTTCAGTTAATGGGGGCAAGTTAACTGTGTCCTCTCACATTTGTCAAGGTACCTTATTTCTGTTTTTTGTGCAGCAGCCACAAATCTATGGATGAAGTCACAGATGGCCGATACCGGCTGTGAATATTCAGTATCTCTGTAGCATCCCTCCCGCTCTGAAAGTGTAGGTGAAGGTGCAGACCTTTTACAAATCTGAAGATATTGCAGTATCTATTGTACATGACAGGATCAGATGAATTAGCTGACACTATATTTTCAGGACCTGTGTGTATTTAGTGTCAGCCAGTTTACTCAGCCTATGGTTCCACCTGATAAGCTGACAAACGCCTTCTGACTTTAACCCCTGCTGTTGACATTTCAAGTCCTGCTGCACTGCATGTATGGATGTAGTCTGATGTGTGCCTGTTGTTGGTAAGGACCTCTTGTGTCTGACCTAATGCTGCTACTTTCTGTTGCAGTGACCTGGGCAAAACTTCACTATTTTGACCAGTAGTGGTCTCCACTTGGGCATCAGTATATGCTATCTTACCACAAAGAAAAATATCAAAAAGTCCAATTTATTATCATCAGTATGTTAATTTATTTCTAGATATGCACAGGGCAGGTTGGTTGGATTTTGGTTTTACACAGCAGTGAACTGTGATGAGTTAAATTATAGCCTGTGCTGGTGGTTGATGGATACTGACATGTCATCTTCTTTCAGTCCAAATTGGGTTTTGACACTTTGTTGTTGCAAGACATTAGCAAACCTAATTCTCATGCAAATCGAGCCATCTAAAATGATCAAGGCTTGTAATTTGTAAAAGTCATGCTCTGCTAACTCGATCCTTTATAAACTGATATACTCTCTGAAGTAAGCCTCCCGGTTACTGATGGGGGTGATGCATCTGTTATTAAAATCTGCGATGGCAGCAAATGAATTAAAACAGATAGGGAACATCGCACAGTGTGATACGCAAAGTCAAGCACTGCTCACACCGCGTTTTCACTCCGCTCTGTTCTTATGTGAAGTGTCTGATCAGTGTTTTGCCCAGGTTGGCTGATGAGTGATTCTGATTGGCTGTCCGACTGGATGAGTGAAATCTGACGTGTGTTGCATGATGTTCACTGGTTAATGATGCACATACATGGCAATGGGTCTTGTATGGTGCTAACCTTGATGATTGTTAGTGAGAATTGTTAGTGTTTGTTTATATATATGTATATATACACATACATTTAATAGGATAAAATCTTGAAAGTAATACAAATGAAAAATAGTTTTTAACCTGCAGTTTAATGACCATGGACATTTCTTCAAAAACTGCAGCAAAGCTAATGCAGCAATGATCATCATTCATGTTCCTCTCTTAAAGGAGAAGTTCCGTTTTTTGCAACCTGGACCTTATTTCTAGCATAAAATATGTTCATTTACTCACCTGAACAACTTTGGTGTAACTTGGAGTCCTTCGGAAGATATTTAGATCCACTGGCGATCTACGTATATCCATATAATGGGAGTTGTTGGGGCAAGGATGCAGCGTCTAAATAAGACATTATCTGCCACGAAAGTTGTTCATTTCACCAATATGTTGTTATGAATCACGAGTACGATTGTGAGTTCGGAGCGGCTCGGACTTGTGTTGTTGTTGTCATCTGGGATTTTTTACACAGCTTTTCACTGACCTACGACCTCGATGACGTCACCACGTTCCGTGCCACTGCCAAAGTTGTATTTTATTATATATATCCATATTTTATGCTAGAAATAAGGTCCAGGTTGCAAAAAATGGAACTTCTCCTTTAAGAGGGGTTAGCTGTTTCCCCATTATCAGTCATTATGCTAAGCTAACTAGGATAGTTGTTTCACACTGGCTCCACTGTATATGCAAGCCAATCTAACCATGCTGTTTCCTTCCGTTTCTAGTTGACCACAGTGTTTTTTTTTCCTGACCATAATTAAATAGGCCACTGGGTTTAAACTGTAGGTGTGAACCCAGGGGGTCTGATTAAACCTGTGTCTGTTGGTGTGTGGAGACTCTGGGGAATACAGCGTTCACAGGATGAGTCATGTGTGGTGGAAACAATCAAGTGGAAATGATTGTACGCCGACATTTAATTGAGGAGTTTGTAAAGTGACTAACCTCAAACATACTCTAACACCGTTGAGAAGGGGGATATTTAGCTTTCACCAAGATCATACCGATTAAGTCACTCCTGCTTTCCATGAAAACCAGAGTGTGCACCAGAGGCACACACTCTAACCGTTGGTTTATAGGAAATGGCCGGTGCTCCACATTGTGATATAGGAGTAGGGGATATGGATAAATGTTCATCATGTATATTTTGAAAGAGTGATATATATTGTAACATATAGAGTTAACCAGCTAAGATTGTGTTTTTTTTATGATCAAACAAAATTAAAAGACCCTCTCTGAAAAACCATGAATAAACCCAATACTGTCATACTTGACATACTAGAAATAAAGATTTGAAATATATGGCAGAAACACATTTACCTTTATTCTGATGTAATTAATTCTGCCTTTGTTTATAACCTCCTTCGTAAAATAAAACTATCTGAACCTATTCCCAGACATAAAACAAACACAATTATCAGCACATTCTTAAGACTCAATATTTATTTTGCTGAAAGAAGTTTAACAAATGCCACCTATGAGCTTTTTTTTGACCAT
The DNA here is from genome assembly GCA_900303245.1 of Selene dorsalis. Taxonomy (NCBI): domain Eukaryota; kingdom Metazoa; phylum Chordata; class Actinopteri; order Carangiformes; family Carangidae; genus Selene; species Selene dorsalis. The sequence continues at coordinate 6,785 of OMNW01011232.1, forward strand.
GTTAGCATCTCAAAATGTCACAGCTGACATGGTGATGTGAAGTAGGTCAGTTGTATTGCTTTCTATCACCAACATCTTTGGCTTTTTACCAAACACACATTTGGTAATTAACACAGAGAAGTAGACTAAAGCTATATGAATAGTAAGCTGTTTGGTCACAAACCAAACTACTGGATGGACTGAAACTGAAACCTGATGTTGACTTTAGATAAAAAGTTAAGATAACTTTTAAATTACTGAATGTTAATTAAAATTTATCTCTGAACTTTATAAGGGCGACATGAATGTGTATACCAAGTTTCACGGCAATTGATCCAAAGGTTGTTCACTCAAAACTAAATGTGAAGCTCATGGTGGTGCAGAGAAAAAGTCTTAGGATCACCAAAAACATTAAGGTTTCATCCTCTGGAAACCATGAATGTCTATGCCAGATTTTTATCTTTCATCTCAATCCATCCAATAATAACTGAAATATTTTCATAATAAGTGGTGGGATTGATTAAAAAAAAAAATCAACATTTTTTTCAGGGTAAAGTTATCCATTGAAGAACCTTCTTTGCCTGACTGTGACCCTGTCAAAGTCTAACACCCCTGACTGTAAACATTACAAATAATATCTGGCCGAAGGTGGCATGGAGAGGGAATGGGAAAGGAGTCAGTGACCATAATGAATATTTGCACAAGTAAAGACAAACAGGGACAGGAAAGAAAAGCTGTAGAACCGGTCACGGTCGAAGTTGCCAGTTTCACATAAATGATTTCCGACTTTCCAGGGACTGATTGTAAATTGTCAAAATGAAGTTGAACATCATTTTCTTTTAAGCCTCATTTAGCTAGATCTGTCTAGATGAGGATGAAGCAGGCAGATGTTCAGCCATCTGCCCAAAAAAGGAAAGGAAAAATGCCAAAATTGGCCCTTGGTGTGTTAGTTTCAGTGTTTGTTTTGTAAATGTGGTTGAAGCTGATCATGTGTACAATATGACAGGGTAATTCCACACCATGTATCTATATAAGGATTGAACCTTTGTTTACAGGTGGTAGATTTTTTTTCTCTCTCTCTGTTGCCATGGTTACAACACCCACGGGAGTCCCCAGTCGGGACTCCCCATATTGCGATAATAGCATGCTGCAAATACTAGGTGACACAACATGATACAAACAGACAACGAGGGCCAAAAGTGAAACCAGGCAAAAAACTGCCTTTAAAAAAAAAAAAAAAATGTTTTTATGACCTTGTTTTTTTTCCTTTCGTTTCCCCTTCGTCAGCTCAAGCACCATTTAAGGAGTTTTGCTATATTAGGGCAGAAGTGTGGGTTATTCTAACAGTTTGTTTTCATGGTAGTGCTACTCGTCCTCATCAACAAGGAAATGCTGAGGCGTTTACACAACAGTGTAACAGTTTGCACTGATATGACACGTTTAACTGCTGTTTGGAGTTTAACATATGGTGTCATATGGGTTTAATGGATGAGGCTGATTAATTTCTGAAGTTCATTAGTTGTAACTTGATTTTCATAAAAACACAGGTGGCTCCATCGTCGTCCCTCGATGAAAATGGCGACTTAAGTATCTTTTCATTTTAAGCATTTTGACTCCATCTGTTGGACAAACACAGAATAACAAATCATGTTTTCACATTCTCATAAAGAGAGGAGAAAGGTTTTAAGATGCATATTCAAATACTCTCATTCTGTTGCTGCTGAGTGCTAATGAAAAATATGAATACCACAACACTTAAGTATATCAAATACTTTAAGTATTAAAAGAAAAAGTAATCATACAGTACAATACAGCTCATTGCGGCGTTGTAGACTGTATAATGTCATGTATTTACTATTGCTGAGGTGTTAACATAAAAGGCCCATTTTGGTTTTACTGTAGCCATTGATCCATCTTACAGTGAGAGCCTGTATCAGTGTAAATTTAAATCATTTGGGGTAGCTTTATCCTGGCATGTGAAGATTTTTCATTATTGGTTAATCTGTCAGTTATTTGCTTGATGAATTGATTGTTTCAGAAAACACAAGGTCAGAGTGAAATACATTAGTCAAACTTTGCCAAAGCTCCAGTGGTTGTCGTCAAACAATTCAAAATCCAAATAGTTTCAATTCACTCACAAGATATTTATCAAAACACAAAGATTTATCAAACAATTATTAACTTTTGTCGAGACCTATGCTATTGTTTGTTAAAATTCCTTTACTGCTTAATGCTGCTTTATGTGTTTAATGTGTTAGTCTAGATGTAGAGCGGTAGATGTTACAGCTCTGTTCCTGCATCACTGTCAGTCTGTTTGCTGTTGTTCTACAGTACATGAACTATGAACAGTCTTGATCTCAAGGATTTTGTTAACAGTCTTGTGGGGTTAGGGTTAGTTTTACAACATCTTGACAAAACACCACAACTGAAAATTAGCTTGGTGGTTAACACTAGGACAGTTACAGAAATAACAAATTGTCATCTTTACTTTTCTTATAGATTAAACAGCTGTTGGCCTGTTGATCATCTTTAAGACATAAGCTGCTGTCTCCAGCTCCAAGTATTCAAAGTGCAAATATCAGAGTGAGTAAGAAAATGAATATTACCCAAAATGTCAAACTATTTCTGAAAGTTATTTTACATCTCATCTCATACAGTTAATCAAACCACTTATATAATGAGTAGGCTGATTTAATGATTATTGGAGAATAGATTAGCAGAAATAAGGTTTAAGAAAACAATGTTTTTATTTTTTATTTTTCCCATACATTCCTTAATGTCTCTCACATGGGTCATGAATGCAAGGAGGAAAAAGAGGACTGAAATAAATAAGCAATAATCCAGCAGGGCCTCGTCCTTTGTGTCACTTCCAGATGGAAAGGTGCAGTGAAACTGCAGGAAGTTCTCCAAGGAGTGCACTCGGTGCTGTAAATGTCTCAGGAGCAGAAACTTGACGACTAAGCCCCACCACCACCTGGAGAAGCTCAACAGTTCAACCTACTTAATTTGTCAGTCTGTAAAGCTTCATCTGTCCCACTGAGGTGGTTTGTGGTCATCACTTCTTCTCTATGATGTGTGGTTCTGAGAGTTTTTGGAGGCGCAGCTCCTTCTCCAGCTTGTCAACATAGGCTTGAAACAGAGGCTCGGGCTCCTAGAGTCAGATTAATAAAATCAGTGTCAGATCATGCAGGATACACAATGCACAAGTAAGCCTATCATGAGTTGTACACATCAATCAGCAGGGGATTTTTTAGCCAAGTGAGAATTGAGGAATAAAGAATGATCGAATAAGGAAACTGGGATATATCCAGGGTCTGAAAACTTGCCAAATATACCGTGTGCCTCTGATCTGTGATGAAAGTCTCACAATGAAAATAGAAGATATTTGCATTCTATTTCCTATATGAATGTTTTGCATGAATCTGCCAGCCTGCAGCAGGGGTGCTTTAGCTCTAGTTGCTAATCGAAGTTACTAAAATGAGATTTCTGCGGTTTTCTAAGAAGACGTGTACCTTATGCTCCAGCTGCCTCTGTTTCTCCACAGCCTCCTCCAGACTCAGACCCACCCACTCTGCCTCCTCCTCTGGGATCTCAAACTGCTGCTCAGGGAGAAACACAAACATGTGATTTTTTTTTTTTTTTTTTTAAATCACAGCTCCATCTCTACTGCACTGACTAGAAAATGTCCAAGGTAGGTACAAATGAAGGCACTGACTACATTCAGAAGCAAAACATGTGTGACTGACCTTGTATTTGTTGTAGACCTTCCCTCTCTTGACATGGTCATCAGGGTAAAGCTCTGCGTCTTTGCGTGCCAGTCGAAGCAACATGGCCCTCTTGAGGTCCATCCCCAGCTTGGAGTTCAGGTCTTCCTTTGTTGTCTAAGAGGAGTTGGACATTAGAGTTATGTAAAAAAAGCCCCATGGAAAATGCCACTTTGGTACTGAGAAATAGTTTTCTCTTACCTTGAGAATGTAAAAATCAAAGCCATAGTTAGCATCGATGAGGTCCAGCGTGCGGGCCGTGACATGGATGGTGAACTTGTGATCGAGGATTTCACTGTACAGCTCTCTTTTGAACAGCTGTGGTTTCCAGGTCTTCCTCAGACGAGTGGACAGCTACAGGAAGAGACAATTCAGATAATTCAATTCAAAAAGGTAGTGTAACCATTGTTTTAGATGTCTATTAAACTACAGTATGGCCAACAGTTCAAACATAAAGGCTATGACAAAAAAATGTGTTAAATCTCACTTTGTCATTGTTAGCATATCTGTATCCTCTTATCCAGCCCTCTCCGCCCCACAGGCCATCCTGGGATTGTGGAGGGTAGTAGATGGGAACTGGGACATCCTGAACCCGCTCCTTGCGCCCAGTCTTTGGGTTGGCTCGGTACTGGACTCCCAGGGGTCTCCAGTGGACAGGGGTGGGCTCTTTCTGCTCAAGGGACTTGAGGTAGTGTTTAGGGAGACGGGCGTAGATGCCTTCCTTAAGTTTTAGGGCTTCCCAGATTTTGGGAGCCTTTTTAAGAAGAGGCATGCTGGACTGTGAGAGAGATGATGATACATTATCACTTTGTTATTAAACTGTTGGATGCTGGGCAAATGACAAAGATATAAACGAAATGAATGTGTGCAGATCACGTTAATAGCTGCCTGTAAAGCTGTGGAATTATTTTTTGAAATAATTCTATTAGCTACAGATGAGCAGTTGTTGCCTTTAGTTAACTGACACTGATTTACAACAGAAACTAGTACGAATGAATAACTTGGTAACGTTTCTGGTTAGCAGGACGCAGAGCTGCAACAACGATAAAACTGACTCACTTTAATCAAACGGTGCCTGTAAGAGTCTGAAATAACAGCAACGCTATATTCAAAAGTGTGTCTTACCCCCTGACTAGAAAACAATGACGTGCTCCGACCACCAAGTGAGTTTAATTTAACCCACGTTATGAGCAAATTAAACCAGCAAGGACACGGCGCCTCCGGCACACACGACTTCCGTCCGCACAGGTCGGCCCGCCCACACCGAACATGATTGGATATCGGACATAAAAGCCTCACAGATGATTGGTGTACACGATTGTCAATCAAAATGTTACTTTTCTTGTCCTTCCGGGTATACCGGATGTACATTCACAGACTACTGGTCAAAGATTGAAAATCTGTTTTTATTGATAATTTATTGGTTCATCATTTTTTGTATATATATATATAAGTGAATAAACTAAAATACTACACATACAACTACACTACAAAAAGTCTTCTCCTTCAGTCTTCTACTCCTTTTTTTTTAATGTAAACCAACTCCTTAACTTACTTTTGTTTGTTATTCAGATTTAAGTATGTGATAAGTAGCTTGATTAAAATATGTTAGACAGCAACAATAAAATAGTTACACATTGACATTTATTGTGAAGGGCAGCGACCAAAGCTTGACAGGAAGTACACTCGTGAGGGAGTCAGGTGATGCTGACATTTAGAGGAGTAAAAATGAACAGACAAAATCCTCATAAATATCGACAGCTGATAATCAGTTCCACATTAATTGATATAGACATAATTCATATAATCACAGACTGAATCATCGTCTAGATCCGTTAAAGGTTGACTATTACTACTTTTCTAATATGACAGGTAAATAATCTCTTCCTGTATATCTTCCATCGACGTTCATACGCCCGAAAGGTGGAATTGAACCACTCTGCCGCTAAGCAGCTACAGGTTTGAAGCCTGCACCCCGGACCACCGAGGCTCATCCGGGCACTTGAAACCTTGCGCCTGACGGCTATTTGTACTGTGGCTTTGTAACTGATGTTTCAGTCAGGGTGTCAAGAATAATGACTTATGATGTAGTTAGTTTTCATGAGTTAAATTAAATGTATATAAGTTGTGTACACATGCTGGGTGTTGTGAAGCTACATTTCTGCGGAATACACAAAAATAAGAGCAAGTAGTCGAGTCTGTGCTGTTTTATGCAAATCTGGTGCCTTTTGATTGGCTGTGTGGGAAGAAAAAGGTGGAACCGGATCACGTCATGTCAGGTAGAGACATATTCAAGGATTACAACTAAATATGAGCCCAGACTGGCACGTCATGGCAAGAAGGACCGAGGTGCAACTGGTTTAACATTAAGGGCGACTGTAACCTGTTCATATAAACCACTGATTGTTCATGCTGTCATTTCAAATGCACCCTTTGGTGGGGTATCCAGATAGACGTAGTCTACTAAGTACAAAAACCTGAGTGTAATGAGGTAAATGAACAAGAGCTAAAGTGACCCATCCGAAAAACAACAACAAAAAAATATTATGACTACTCTGTGAACTGTAGAAACAGTGACTGCTCAATTTTTAGTCTATCGGCAAATTCAATCTGTAACAATGCATCTCACTTGATAAGGCCTTCATATGTTTTGTGTGTAGTTACCAGTTACCACTGTGACATAAAGTTTATTTTATTATAAAATGAAAAGAGAGACACTTAGGTATTATTATCAATTATTATACTTCAGCACATACATGAGAATACAAAAGTTCCAGGTACAAATGAAGCAGCCCTAGATCTATTTTTCAGAATTTCACATGGCATTAGACAGAAATCTTTGGCATAGCATCTCGCTAATAACACGTCTCATCTCGTCATAACACAAACACACAGGTAGCGTTTTGCCTTATTTTCTTTCAGCGTAACCCTTGGTTAATACTGACAGTCAGAGGAAGGTGTTCTCTATGACAACCATCTGAGGCTCTTCCTTTGTTTCTCCAGCTGGTGGTGCTGCCACACTCTTGGTCTCCTTTTCAAGGGGAGAGCAGCACATGTACCTGGCACAGGTCTTCCCACAGCTGAGGCTGCAGGCCAGGGAGAGTGGCAGGGTGGAGTCTTCTCTGCTGACCACAGGGGAGGGGTCACCCCCACTGATTTCAGAGCACCCAGAGCTTGAAGCAAACTCTGGCTGAACAGTGCAGCAGCTCACTCCTACACTGTGCAGCACCTTAGTGACCCCCAGCATCAGGTCAGCACACCTGGACACATGTGAAATGATTCTGCATTAACACAAAATTGCACGTTTTTAAATCTGGTCCTAAACCAATGATAAACATACAGTAACCACCCCTTGGTATGAATGTGAATATGATTATCTGTCTGTATTTGTCAGCCCAGTGACCTATCCAGGGACTAGGGTGGAACACACCTGTTATCCAGTGTGACCTGAGAAACATGTTATAATGAGTGCCTTGTTTTTCTTAATTTCTTGATTGGTTAAGTTTGGTAACAACAAGAGAGTGATTAGTTATACTATTCTGTCCTGTGATGACAAGAAAAATGAGTGATTCAAGTATAAAATAAAGTGGAAAGAATACATTTTCCCACTGCTCTCATATGTTCACTACATGCAAACAGATTATATCTGCTGAAGTTAACTGAGCTTTTAGATGAGAAACAACCAGATATCTTTGTTATGGCTTGATGAAGACCAAAAACTGAGCTGAAATGAAACCCATTTACAATGAATAGTGATGTTGCTCCATCTATTTGATGTGTAACTTGACTGTTTGCTTATTGTTTGATTATGCACGGATAATTATATGTCAGCGAGCGCCAAAAATAAGACTAATACCTTGACCTCACCTCACCTCACAGACTGAGATTAAACAGATATATTATAAAAACTGTGAGCAATGAGAGAACATGTTCAGGTTAAACCTCTTATATAAATGAAGTCCATGTGCCATTTAAAGTTCTCAAGTTGGGCTTCCAGACAAGAATAGCATCCCTAAAATGTATAGAGTATATTGATTTCCAGTTCACCTGTGTGCTGGAAAGCCAGCATGGCAGTGCACGTGGACAGAGGCCACCGTGAAGGATTTAGTTAACTGCCAGACATGGAGGTCGTGCACAGCCTGCACTCCAGGGACTCTAGCAATTCTTTCTCCAACATCAGATAAACAGATGTGTGGAGGTACAGCCTGTAGCAGCAGCAGTCCATACCTGTGCACCTGGAGGGGAGGGAGATACGTCAGTGATAAACAGTCAGCTGCAGCAACACAAACAACATACAGCAAAGAAACACTTAACGGATAAGCGGCTGGCACAAGTGAAGGAGTTCAGGAAACATATAAATGAGAAATTTCAAATAAAGGGAACATTAAGGTAAAAACACAAGTAGCATTGTTTATCCCAACTTTATGAGAGACAGTTTGTCATTTTTTTCCTCTTTCACTTTTCTATATCAACAGTATTGACCTGCTGTTCTTGCCTTGATACTCAGTAATCATAGTACAGTACTCTACAATAATTAAATAGATTATAAATAATTAAAAACAGGCACTTATCTAGTCACTACTCAGAGCACTTTACACTGTTGGTCACATTCACCCATTCACACACACATTCATACTGCGCTTTTTTTTTTTTTTGCATGATCCACACACACATTCACACACCAATGATACATCAGGTGTGGGTGTGCGTTCAGTGTCTTGCCCAAGAACACACCGACCTGCGGACTGGAGAAGCCAGGAATCGAACCACTGACCTTCTGGTTAGTGGACAACCTGCTCTACCTCCTGAACAGCCACCAAAATCTCACAGTCTAATTCAAACACTAAGTTATTACACACTTAATGTCTTGCCTTGTGTGCACCTAAAGGTACCCGTTAAGTATTAAATGCCTTTATTTGTAACTTGCTGGCTGTAATCTAAAGGATTATTATTCATTCTCTCTTCAACTGATCCCCTGCAGGTTTCTTGTAGTCAGTGTGTTGCTGACAGCTTCATCTTTCATTTAAACTAAATGGAGCAACACAAACACACAGAGCCTGACCTGTAATGCGGCTACAGTGGTCAGTGTAATCACAGCCAGCAGGGCGAGACAAGGATCCAGGTAAACCAGAGGGCTACAGGCTCCAGAGCTGTGTTTGCACTGAGGGCTGACCAGCAGCATCACCAGGCTGTTGATCAGAGCCAGGAAGGCGGAAAGAAGGCCCTGAACGACAAGGATGAAGGACAGCATGTAGACTGAGAGTCGGCTGCTCCGTACAGGGCTTTCAATGTCATGTGGTGACTTGAAGACTGAAGAGATTTTAGAGGCATTCTGACTGTTGTTGTCTGAAATGGAAGAAAACAATACAACATGGACTCAAACCTATCAGCCAAAAACAAACTTCACATCATACTTTGAAATACTACAGATGCTCAATATACAACTCTATCAATCAACATTTTTATGTTGCAGTATGTTCAGAGCTCCCATGTCATACCCCCATCAACCTTTATATTATCAACCTTGAATGAAAATAATAATGAATTATGTCCAGCTGTTCTTTGATGCCACCATCTGACTTAATTTATTTCAAATATATTCTAATTATCATCAGTAATCTTATATGTACCTATATTTACTAAAAATACATTAATTTTGACAGTAAATCAATTTTACAACACAGAGTGCATTAGTAGCTCTGCTGGAGCTTTCAATAACACCACATGATCTTTCTCAGCAGATGAAGCTTGCCCTGTTGTCATGAAATTGCAGATGTAAATTTCCATGAACCACATATAAATATTTGCATATATGATAAGAGCAGCAGCTAATATTTAAAACTCTGTGGTAAGATTGTTCTGTCAGTATTTATTTAGTGTATAAAAGTATAATTCCATCTGAAAGAATAAACCTGTTTCTTTTCATGTTTCTCTCTTCTACGGTGAGAAAGGCAAAAGTTAAACTCTCTTACCAAGATGTCCCATGTCTTTAGAGGTCTCTGGGGTGTCTTCTGTAAGACTGTCACGCTTGCAAACCTTCAGATCTGCAGCAGCATGTGTTTCTTCACTGTCAAGTCTTTCCTGTGGAGTTTCTGCATGCAGGTGAACCTCTGGCTGTTGTTGTTCTAAGCTTTCAGAGTCACCGTCGGGGACATTAGAAGCTCCTGGGTTACAGAGGACAAGTGCCCCGTTGTGGTGCAAGTTGTCCACAACAGACTGTGCTTGGCTAGCGTCACCCAGGACTCGCCCCTGCTCAGGCAGGCCTTTGGTTTCCACTGCAGCCAAGACTGTGGGAATCCAACAGAGGAATGAAAAACAAACATAGATACTCTTTGATGTTCCTTACAGCTGAATATACACTTGGAAGCTGCTTCAAAATGAAATCTGTCAGAACAATATCATCACCTGGACGGGTTCCTCTGTAGTAAGATTATTGTTACATAATGGTAGCATAAGTATGTGCTTTGCCTCTGACGGACCTAAAGTCATAAGTAATCCTTAGTATGTTAGATCTATTAGTATGTTTCGGCAGATGACATGTTTCAGCTTCTTGCATCGTTGTGTGGTGTGATAAATTCCACAATTAATCAATTGTAAACAAAACAGCTTAATTCATTAGACTTTGAGTCCTTAAGTACAGGAAGAGGTCTGGTCATTAAACAGCAAACAAGTAACTAGGCTATTGTATTTGATCGATCAGATGTCATGTGTTCAGATTCTTGTTATAAAAATCAGGCTAAAAACTTTGTTAGTTGGTGAACCTACAAAATCATGTTAGCTTAGCTTAGCATTGGGCAAAGGAACAAGGGAAGCACTTATTAAATAGGTGTTTTTATACTTTTGTCATTATTTGAATTATAAGTGTAAGTGTAAACTTTCCAGGGGCCGTTTGGTGGATCTTGTTGTTGGACGGGGCCCTAAAGGCTGTTTGCCCTCGTCTCCTGTCCGTATGCTAAATTAAGCTAATAGGCTGCTGTAGGTTCGTGCACAACAGTGGGATGAATATCCTCATGACTCCCCAAATGTAGCTGTTGTAGGACGCTGGGTAAAGTTTGAAATTAACTGCATGTGTTCATAATGCTCTTTTTTCATTCTTTGCGCAACGTCCATCACTTTTTCTGGGAACGATACATAAGTTCAACACCATGAATGGTTTTGGGAGAGGCTGTCTGAAGAAGAGTGCTATTATCTTCATTTACTCTTTACACTTTTGCCATTTGATGTGGTCAGGCAGCACGTTTTTTAAACTTGTTTCAAGCATACTGAAACCTTAAACCTTGTTTTCTGATGGCAACAGTGTTTGTGGAGGAAACGCCCTGACTGATACAAAATATTTCACAAAAACATAACACAGATTTTTTTTGTGTCTTCCTGCACAGGTGCTTTACATACCAAGTGCCCCTCCCTGGGGTCCCTACCAGCTGTGTTTTACACTCCTTACTGAGAGGTGTCTATGTTCTGCTGGATGCAATTATAGTTTGTTTTGGATCAGCCACACGTGAAGGTAGAGCGATAATCTGACCATGACTGAGAGGGGGAGCATCTCCTGGAAGGGATTCCTCACGGAGGACATTGCGGACCCTTGTATAATTGTGAATGAGGAAAATTTAACACTTGCTTTAACACATATTACTGGATGTATCAGAATGCATCCATGGGTGACGTTACCTTTGCGGTTCACTTCAATGTGAGATTCGGTCTCTTTCTGCCCACCAGCTTCAGCCTTGTTTTCCTGCAGCTGGCCCCGATTCAGCCAGAGCATCAGTGTCTTACAGAGCAGACTGACAGCGCCAACCACCACAAGCAGCAGGGGCTGCTGTACTGGGTGTGGCTCCAGGAAAAAGTTGATGATTTCTATTGAGTAAGAGATACTCAGAGAGCCCAGAATAAGACTAGACATGAACGCCCCCATTGGCTGAATCCTGCTGTCGGCGTAGGAGACGCCACAGTCTTGAGCTGGAGGAGAGGATGTAGGAGAGATGAGCTGATGAGAGTTTAACTGTGAGGCTGCTTCATGGGTGGCTTGAGTTGCAGGAGGTTGATTTGAAGTTGGTGACCTGTTGGTGGCTGTGTGCGTGCTAGGTGGAGGTTTGATGGATGACTCTACAGGTAGGTTGGAGTCAGGGTGTGGAGATGCAGGAGAGGCTAAAGGTTTTATAATGCCTTCAGGTTGAGGAGGAGGAAGAGCGATTCGCATGAGGATGAAGAGAGTGTGGAAACCATCCACCAGCATAATGGTCGACTTGCAGAGCTGACTTATGGTGACCTCACATACCAGAAGCACGATGGTCACTCCCAGCATGCACCAGTGTAGCACCTTCATGCCTGCAACTGAAAGTACAAAGTGCACACATCAGGCCCAGGCCAGGCTTCTGTTTCTATCTAAACAAACAAATATAACAATAACGTGTAACTAGAAAATTTCCTCAGACATTTTGAGAGTGCCACAGGGGGAGTGGGAGTCGGGGGTGAGGGGGTGCTGTTGTGGTGTGATCTCTGTCAACATGAGAATCAAAGCCACAGCCTTAAGACACTCACAAGATCATCTCTCTCCCTGTCAGCCTGTTTGTGTGCACTTGTGTAAGTGAATGTCTGTGTGTGTGTATTAGACTTAGACAGTAAAGCAGGGGATAAATACCACAAACATCCTGGATGTTCCTAATATTCTGATTAAAAACACTTGTGTGTCAACCTGCCCTCAGAGGTTTCAATGGTGATTTTTTCTGCTTACTCTTACCACAGAGTAAGATTCACATGAAATGTCCCTCTCAAACTCAGGCTTACAACTTAAATACGCTTAGAAAAGCCTCATGGTTCGGACCGTCTAAAGAGTTTTGCTCATATGAGGTACAGGTTTTCTAACATTGGAAGAGTTTGACCTCTTTCTCCCATACATTTATATGTATCCCTGTGTCATGTAGTAAAAAATAATATTGATTCTAGTCTGGGTAGAGCAAGGAGAACAGATTTTGTATTTGTTATCATAACTTAAAAGTTCTCTTGTACATTAACCAACTCTGGTTCTGATTGAGATGTTGTTCTGTGGTAAGCTGTCACTGTTTCGTACTGCACCTCTCCCTCTGACCCAGTATTGTCAGAGCATGTCACAGCGCTCTGACTCAAACACACAGCAACTGACTAAACTAATGTATCAATATTGGCTTTAGTATCAGTGAGTATATGACTGAAGTTAATCAATAAGAAAAGTGCAGTTGGGCAGAAATAGTGTCTCCATGTCATGTTTTTCCCATCAGATGGCATCAAATAGAATTTTTTACATTTCTGAAACATTTTTCTGGTCCATACTCCGGTCACAATTAATAATTAATAGGCCTGATAATGACAGAATTTGACAAAACCCTGTCAAGGTATTAGTCTTCCCTCAGATGTGTGTGTGTTTATGTTGTGTGTGTATAGAGAGGTGTTAGACATAGGACAGTTTTTCACAGATGTATTCAGTGAAGAAAAAGCATAATCTATTCCTCTAAAATGCAAATAAGAAGTAAAAACTTGCATGAAAGACAAAACCAAAGTAAAGGTGCCTCAAAAATCAACTTAAAAATCAACCACAGGAGCCGCAGCCTGACTGGACCGTCACCACGGACTCCTGCACAGTCAGGTGGTTTACTTGAGTATTTCTATTGTTACTTTTTTGCCACAACAGTTATGTTTTGATAGGTTTACATGAATAATACAAAATATAATCACCAATCAAACCATGATCATACATTGTATTAATCCCAGAAGAAATCTACAGTATATAAAGTCATTAAAATGATTCCCTCACTTACCAGGATTCCCATGAGGCAACGCTATAAACACATCACTCTGAAAGGGGCACACATAATGAGCACCTTTCACTTTTGGTATTTGAAGTATATTTTGGTACAAATATATTTACTCTTCCTAGACTGTGGTATTGCTACTTTTTCCTTCGGTCAAAGATGTCAGTTATGCCTTGCCCACCCACTGTCTCACTGTAGGCTAAGACACGAATAAACAAGCATTTGCATGTAACACACGGCGAAGTATTTGTACAAACAGCAATAGTAAAAAATCAAACAGGCGTCATTCTAAAGAGCTTAATTACCCCGGAAAAGTGAGCGACCCTCGGCCAACAGTCAGAGGCAGGTTGACTTCTTGGATGTGATCTGAGCGCCGAAGTCAGGAAAATGTCATTCATCGTTCCCACCATCTCTCTCTCTCTCTCTCTCTCGCTCTCTCCCACCACACCAC
>OMNW01011233.1:2191-12413 GCA_900303245.1 Selene dorsalis
ATGATGACGGAGCGAGAGATTTCATAGACAGAAAAGCTCATTTAAAGGGATAGTTCAACAATTATCTTGAGTAGGTGCATGAGTGCATGTTGTTTTGAGATCCGCGGGGAAGAGACGTGAGCTGCTCAGTGAACACAACGGAGGTGAACAATACAAGGTCTCCTGTCCCTCAAAAACTCATCAAACAAATTGTGACCTGCACATTGGCACAAACAAACAAAAAAAAGCAGAGGTGTGCTTATAAAACGTGAACAGATCATATAGATATTTAGTCTCTTAACATACAGGACAAATAAATCATAAACTTTCAGATTGATGGAGGCAGTTAGTCTGAAAGTTTAGATTATTTTATAACCCTTGAGAGTAGTTGATGAGATGCAATGCTAAAGTTTCCATAATGGTGGCGCCATATAACCGAGAAAGCGGCTTTAAGGGGAATTTGTGCTAAAGCTATATTTTGCGAAGATGCGTCTACGGAAAGCCCTGAGGGACTCAGTGAGACCAGACAGCACCTGCATAAGTTAAAGTGATAAATGATGACTGAGGTCATTGTCTGTTGTTGCCTTTTTCTGATTTCCATCACTTGCTATTTGGACAACAAAAACTTTAAAGCTTGGTATCTGAGAATGGATCAGAAGTGTTTGCACGGTTTGTGGTAGTGTGTGTGTATAACGCAGCCGTACCTCGTTTATTTTCAGGTTTTTTTCTTGTTGAGCTAATTTCGCTCTCATGCTGCTGATTTCACTGATGTCAGGAAGTAGGAAAAGTGAGAGCATGCACAAAGTGTTTGGTCACGGCAGCAGCACTCTGAATAAAATGTGAACACATTTAAAGGAGCAGAAGGGCTTCCTTGCATCTCTGAGGCAGTTTAATCAATAGAGCATATATTCCAGAGAGAAGGGCATTTTCTGCCTGGCTAAGGTGGAAATGGCCGGAGAATTAACATGTTTCAAAGTCCTGAGAGGGACCTTTGCTGTGAAGTCAGTGTGCTTAACAAGATTATCATGCTTGGCTTGAGTAACAGCTGAGCAGTAATATTGTTGTAACGTCCTGCATAAAAGATCTGACCACTGCTGCACACAAGTCAAGGTGACTGTCGTCCAGCAGGAGCTTTAAAGAGCACGAGTCGTTAGCAAAAGAGCACTCAGAAGCACTTCCACTGACGGAGGCTCCATCACGGAGGTCGCACAAAGGTCATCCAGGACAAATCTACATTATTTTTCATTTTAAATAAAGTGGGTATTTGGACACACAAGAGAAACACGCAGGGATAACGGTGTCAGAGCTGCTCTGTAAACTGTGTAATGACAGGAGGGTTTCTCCTCTGAGGAGCATGAATGTGCACAACGACTCACCTGCAGATTTACATCACACCTCCCTATGGAGACTGAAACCATGTGCGTCATCATGAGACGTGTCTGGTCTTTCAGGTTCAGACTGTTACTCACAGCTGCTGCTTCATGCACAGACACTGAGATCTGAATCTGAGACGTTTTCTTTGTGCGGACAAACATAGCTCTGAGAAATCTATTTAAATTCTTTCTTTAACCATAGTTTATACTTTAGAAGTGAAGACAGTAAGAATAACATCGCACCAGCTGGGGAGTTTTAACCTGATTAACCTGCTGGCCGTAAACTGTCACTGTCTCTGTAAACCAGAGAAACGTATTATATAAAGAAGACGATACATGCAAACATCAGAGCAGCTTCTGACCTCCGTGATTTTAATGATACAGCAACTGAAACATTTTGCTGCTTCTCGCTCGTCCCTGCGTTCGTGCATTGTGCCCTTTATCATCAGATAAAAGCAGAGTCATTAGGTTGTGTAACATGTTCTGTGATCACAGGGACTCGTAATGAATTTGGGAAAAGAAAGGAGGACTCAAAGTTAATGTGGAGCTTTTGCCTTAAAGGCACTCCAACTGGGAACCAGTGAGCTTAGCTAATTGAAGTTGGGCTTTGTTCTGCATGGTGCCCACTGAAAAACAAACTTCTCCAGTTGAAAATAGTTACTTAAGTTCAGTGGGGAAGAAGAAGAAGAAGAGAGCAGAGCAGACTGGCTGCAGTCGTAAGCTGTGTTGTTAGGAGAAGGCCGGAGGGGGGGGCACAGACATCATCGTCAGCTCTTAGGGGAGTTCATTTAGGACGCAGCTTGATAAGAACGAGACTGGAGCTGCATCTCCAGCGACATCGTTCACGCTCCAACAGATCAACCGCAAAGCCAAACAAAAAAATAATTGTCATTCCCAAAACTTGCAAAAACCTCTCATTCCCAAAACCCCCACAGAAGCAACAGTGCTTGATGATGGCGACGATGATGAAAATGATGATGATGATGATGATGATGATGTAGAAACACTGTGATTTTTGGTTCATCTCCAGGCCTTGGAAAACATTCCCTGTTTACCATGTGTTTACTGTGCTGAATTCTGCTTCCTCAATAATCCCCAGTCTAGAATCACCAATTAGCCAAGCTTAGTTTGGCAGAGCACTGCGCCTGTGTACAGAGCGCACGGCGCCATGGAGGCGAAACTTTGACAGGGAAAAGACAACATGGTATTTACTCTTTCAACAGACCCACAATCCTCTCTGCTTACAGAACACAGAGAGAGGGCAGGAGGCTTCATCTGGCTGACAGCTGGCCTCCAAAACCCTTTCGCTCCTTTCCTTCCAAAACTTTCCAGGAGGGAAGAGGAGCGACAGGACGTGGTGAAGCTCAGCGGCCGGAAAATCAGGAACAACACTGCAGGAGTGAAAAGGCCCAAAGCTGCTGCAACGTTCATCATGAGCAACGATAAGAACAAATGGTTTGTTCAGGACATCGTCAGAGTCAGCGAGCTAAAACTGAACGAGGAATCACAAAATACGAAGAAGGACTGAAGTCTGAAAACTCTACCATCCTTAAAACAAATAATTTAGTTTTATTCGCATATGTTCAGATCGAGTCTATTGATGATATTGATTGATGTATTCAGATCTTTTGGTTCAGTGTGAACACCAGTCCTCCAACCCTACATGTGTTGTGACTGTGGAGGAACCAGGAGGAACCAGGAGTGACCTCTCAGGTGAACCATGGATTTAAACCTGGATCCTAATACCAAACGGCACCAACAGGACAAACACAATTCAAAGGCATTTAAAGGCAGCTCGTTCATTTTCAGTCAGATTCAATTTTTGACCTGTATTCAGTATTTTTTTATTTTTTTTTAACTTTTCCTCTCTGCTTGTTCTTGGCTCGCTCGCGGAGCCTTGGGGGAAACACACAAACCAATGTTTCCTTCTTGCAGTTAATTGGCTGTTTCTTGCCTCTTTCTAAAGCTGCCCTATAAACACTCCTTTCTTTACATGCTCCATTACACTGCTTTTCAGAGCCACGAACAAAGAAGGATGACTCACAGCGCTGTGCTGGAGTTTGAGTTGAGGCTTCAAAAATACAGTTTTATTTTTTGAAGGAATGAAGGAATGAGGGTTTTGAGAGGTCAGAATCAGGACTTTTGCAAATTTCTAAATCTTCAGTGTGTAGATTGCTCTGTCACATTGAGGAGAAACCTGGGACGCTGAAGCGACTGAACCTTTGAACTCAATGCTTCTTAAAAATGGTTCTGTGAAATGGTAAAAGACCCGGGTCAGACTTTTCATTGTCTCTGTTTGAAGCTCGGACTGAGACCTATCTCCTGCAAAGTATGACAAATTGCTTCTGCTTCAGCAGGATGAGCAAACACAGCGCAGCGGCTCTGTGATTAAATATGGCTGTCTGGTATCCTCTGTCTGAGCAAATATGGACACGTCCCTATCCATGTCCTTTATTAATAGAAAAAAATATCACAATGCTCCTCCTCTGATGCAGAGGAATCAAAACCAAAACACAAAAGCCAGCCGAGTGTTGAGTGCACACATGCACTTATTTAAAAGTTAATTTATTGAAAGCATTGCCTATTCTCTTTCACACTACTTTTATCTGCCTTCATTATGTATATTTGATGGGCACCATGCACATTCCTCCATGTTTTCTTTGCAGGGATTGGAATAAACATCAGTGGGAATAATTCATTTTTCCCAAAGAGAAGAATGGGAAGTTGTTACTAAGAGAGCGGTGTTCTCCCTAACGCAGGAAAAACAACAGCACAGCAATGAAGTCTAATCTGGATGTCGTCTGAATTGACCGGTTGACAGTTGGTTTTTGGTTTGTACATGTTTAATCCTCTTTCGGATTTTAATAATTAACTGACGATCAAGTGCTTTGTTTGTGTGACTTTGTGCAGCTCACGTGTTGTAATAATAATAATAATAAGCTGCTAACTCATTAACATGACAGGTTCAACCACTCTTTAGAAACATCAGGACTCTACATAAGCACATCTCGCCTTAGCCATCCCTTCAACAGTCGCTGCTTTAAGTCCCTGTTGTTTTGGTTGGGAGACCCCAGGGGCAGAAGTTAATCACCATTAATTCAATACGATACAGTTATTCTGAAGTCAGTGTCTGGATCAAAGTTGTCTTTTGCTTCTCCTCACAGACGATGAGTTCAGCGGATTAACATCAGAGAGACGTTTGACTTCTCACCTCTGACCAAAGTGAAACATGTAGGAGGCCGCAAAGGTACAGTGTGTGTGTGTGTGTGTGTGTGTTAGTGTGCTAGAGTTTTTTTGTGATGCTTTCTACAGTGTTTTGATGTGTGTTGATGCAGTTGCCTGTCAATATGCCAGCTACTATAATCCTTTAAAAAGATTAGGATTAATGGCCCTTGGGCCTCACTGAATGCTCCACTTGGAAAGATGAATACTTCTGAATGAATAAACATTAAAGTAATCAGTTAACGTTTGTTTCTCTTATGTTTGAGAGCAGAGGTCGCAATTAAGTTTGGCCAGAGGCCAGAGCTGTTCGCTCTGAGACAGACACACAGTTTCACTAATGTTTCTGTTTGATTGAATTCTCTTTTTATTGATATGGGGATGAATGCATTAATAAAAAATTTGTTTTTAGGTCTTTTATTGAAGTTTTGTTGGATGTTGACACAGCTCAGAGCTCTGCTTCACTAAATCTTTCATCCGTGGACGTTGTGTTTCCCTGCAGTCGATGCCAGGACTTTGTGATATGGACTTATCATGACGCCTGCCCTCTGATTAGGTTTATATATCTGAAGTCGCATAAGGCAAACACCCAGATATATGTTAAAGGGCTTTCAAAAAGTGGTATTTCTATGATATGTCCCCGTTAAAGCAGATTTTCCTAGAGTTTGTGCGGGTGGATTCATGAAGCACCTTCACTATAAGAACAGATAAATATGTTTTCAAAAGCCCGAATGTGAGAGGAGCTGCATAGAGAGAGGGTTCAAGGACAGGAAATGACCAGCAATGTGGCAGGATGAAAATTGCTGTGGTCCCATGCAGAGGAATTCAATCCCTGTTACACTTGAAAGGAGCAATACCGGACCCTCCTCTTATACAATGAAGAGAAGAGCTAAAGCCACTCTGTCACTATTAAAGCAGCTGCATCATATCATGTTGCTTGTGCTGCTCAGGCTCTGGTTCAGATACAGTACATCATGGTTTACTCATTGATTGTTCCTGTTTCCATGCAACCGAGCCAGCACCCCTTCACATTACATCAGTGTTTCAGGAGTTCGTCCTTGTGACGTCTTTTCTCTAAACAGCAGAGAAAATGTTCTTCTGGCTGTTTCTACTGTTGCGGCATCAAAACAGCAGCAAATGCAAAGAAGGTGCAACAATGACCGAGGGGAACTATCGGAGAAGGTCAAACATAATCAGCATTTTAAATGTTCAATCTAATCTCTTTTGTTTAGAAGTTTTTCCTTCTAATTCTATTTTTTAAATCAACTTTGCATCAGCTCTATTGGCAGAGTTCAAGTTAGCCAACTCCTTCTTTGTTTATAAGGTGACAGACGTTCTGAAAGTAGCAGGTCCATGAATCAATCACAGTGTGTTTACTAGTTCATTGTGGGCGGCTTTAGGAATCAGTGCCACAGCAGTTCCTAAGGACTCGAGGCCTGAGCTACAAGAATGAGTCCTACCACCTCCAACATACTCCAGAGTCCTGACTCTAAGCTTTAACAGATCTGTCCCTCATTACAGCCTCACTGTATGTGTTTTCATACTCGTGCAAACACCTGAAACCTGAAGGAGAATGAAAGCTTGAAGAGAAACAACACACTGCACAGACAGGAATGATGGTGCAAACAGAGAAATCATGTTTGTTAGAGAATAAAAGAGGGGGGGCCAGACAGACTAAGTGGTTGTTTTTAGTTGCTATACTGTCGAGTCTCAAGCAAACGAACATTTGGCCTTAAAATTTCCCTCATAAAGCTGAGGTGTGGGTCTAACTTCTTGGTCACTTTCCTCTGCAGTTGTTCCTATTATTTTGTCCACCTCTATCTCCATCCTCCAGTCCTGTTGTGTTAGACTGTGTTAGTTTTAACTCTGTGTTCCTAATAAAGTGCCCACTGGGTGCACGCTCTACATTAGAATATTATCATGATTATAAAGTTTGGAGAACGATAGTGCAGCTTTACCAGTCATTACCTCTCTGGAATGGTTTGCTCTTCCGTCTCCCTTCATTAAATTTTATTCTCTTTTTTCCATTTCTGTCCTCCTCCCCTCTCTTAGTTCTGGCCTGTGGTCCTCCCTCTCTGATGCTGTTACCTTTACAGGGGCATGAGTTTGATGAAGCCCACAAAAAAAAAGCCCCTCCCCTCGCGGAGGAATAACGCAACATGCGGCCACGGGGCCATGGTAAGATGTCATCACGCAGCACCTCCAATTACCAGCTCCGGCTGCGGCTCAATCCCCTGCGTGGGGATGAATCGCACAATGACTCAACTGCTTTACCTGCAGGATGGGCCACCGTGGGAGAGAATAATCTGCTGTTGCGTAACAGATCATTTCTCTGCACAATGGCCCGCGTGAACCGCTATTTACCATGTGCGACGTCATCGTGCGCTAAACAATGGGCTGAACTCCCGGTGTAATTAACCCCCCTGCTGCTTTAACTTTAGAAAGGACAAGGACTTAAACAGATGGGGCGGGTGACGGAGGACGCTGTGTTTTGTTTTCAAATCAAACGGTTTCCTCTCTTGTGTGGAGTTTCACTGCAGCTTTGGTCCGACCTCCATTTAGCGTCTGACTGTCCCCCTCCAAAAGATATCTGCATTTATAGACGTCTCCTCTTTGAATTCCTGCCATAGCGCTGCTACTTGGAAATCTCTTTAGCCCTGCGTTGCCATGGCAATTCAGCTCCACTGAGCTCGCAAAGGGTATATATATGTGTGTGTGTGTCTATTTAGATGTGCCAAACCAAACGGGACCAAAAGCATGACGAGTGGAATGACTGAGGAGATACAGTAATCTGTGAGACGCTGCCAGCTCTTTGTGTAAGCCGCTGGCTGCTGCTCCTCTCACTTTGTTGACGGTTATTTGTGGGTGTTTCACAGGTGACTCATGATGGTGGATTAATGGAGACCCTGAGACTCCTCACAGCCCTACAGCAGAGGGGAGGGGGCATTAATCTCTCAGCATTAAAGCCTATTGAGCTGGTAAGTGTTGGTAAAGATGCAGGCTGCGGCTGATGGAGAGGGTGTGGGTGTGCGTTGGTGTGTGTTGGTGTGGAGGTGGGAACAACTTTTGCAAGAAATTTTTTAACTTCGACTTCAGTCTCTGCGATGATGGATCGTAAATTACGACATCAATCACACGCACAGTCAGGAGATTATTTTTATTTTCCTTTCTGCAGAGGCAGACTTAAGTCTATTTCTACCTGAGATGACACATTGCTGTGTGACTTACAGGGACCGTGGGTAATGGCTGCAACTGTAACTTTAATCAATTAGCATTAACATGAACATATACACACAATGAGCACCTGAAAAACAAGTGCACTGAAGTGAGTCTTTGTCGTTTTTGTGCCAAAATGATCAGAAATCTTTCAAAATGCGCTTCAAATGTGTTCCAGCAACAATGATGTTTGTTGTCATAGTTTTTTGATGTGTTTGTGTCACTATCAAAGGCCCAAATGTTACAACTAGTCTCTGACCACTGAACTAGCTTGATGACTGCTAGTCCTGGTCCCGGTCCCGATCCCGATCCCGGTTCTGGTCCCGGTCCCGGTCCCGATCCGGATCCCGGTCCCGATCCCGATCCCGGTTCCGGTACTGGTCCCGGTACTGGTTCCGGTCCCGATCCCGGTACTGGTTCCGGTCCCGATCCCGGTCCCGATCCCGGTTCCGGTACTGGTCCCGGTACCGGTACTAGTTCCGGTTCTGGTACCGGAACCGGGATCGGGATCCGGACCGGGACAAGAACCGGGATCCGGATCGTGATCGGGATCGGCACCGGGACCGGAACCAGAACCGGTACCGGGATCAGAACCGGTACCGGGACCAGAACCGGTACCGGAACCAGTACCGGTACCGGGACCAGAACCGGTACCGGAACCAGTACCGGGACCAGAACCGGTACCGGTACCGGTACCGGAACCAGGATCGGGATCGGGACCGGAACCGGCATCGGGATCGGGATCGGTACCGGGACTGGGATCGGGACCGGGACCGGGATCCGGATCGGGACCGGGATCGGGATCGGGAGCAGAACACGGACCGGAAGCGGATCCGTTCCGAGGCTTCCCATGACATTTCCTGTATTTGACTTGACATGGCTTTGAACTGTGGGTAATTTACTTAAGCAAAGTCAGCATCGATGCTGACTGACAGTGAGGGGACATAAACTGCCTTGATGATGTCACAATTGGACAAACAACAACAAGACATCTTGTTGTTTGTGGGACATGGAGCTGGGCGAGTGACGTTAGCCTGGGAGCTAATATTGCTGGTAGAAACAGCAAACCTTGTCATGCTCAATAATGTCAACGAGCCAGTAATGATTTTACTTGCACAGTGTGAGTGCAACAACACTCAACATTATCTTGGAACAGTTTTGGGTTATTGACGAGTGGATGAATTCCTCCCGGACCTTCTCAGTCTTCACAGTGTGGTGAAGGGAGCAGAGAATAAGAAGTGGAGGTGGGGATCTGTCGTTGTCCAGGTGAAGAAGGCTCAAAAAAGGAGAGTGCAGTCATGCTGATGTGACACTATTGGGACACAGCTTGTGTTCAAGTCTTCTTAATGTGTGAACACAGCAGAGGTAGCTGCACACATACAGAGATAAATGAGTGTTTCACACTGGACACGATGCAGCAGGATCTCATCTGTTCCACAGGCTGCTGGTACAACACAGACAGATGTTACTGTGGACGGACCTGTAGCTCAGCAGAGACTGGACATCAGAGGACACATGTACAGGTACATGTACAGGCAGATGTGTAGACTTAACATCTGATAATAAGTCACAACTGTTTACTGCCTCCATGAGCTCGAAGGAAAAAACCTGAATCAGAAATAAATGAAACCAAATTGAAAAAAACAAAAACACAGATGTGATGAAAACATCAGAGTGATGTGAGAACAACAAACTGCTGCTGTTGCTGCTGCTGAGCTTCTGTTTCCTCACAGGGTGAGATCTTTGAAGACAGATACACTCATCTCATCTTCATCGGGCCTGAGTGACGACAGGAAACAAGCTCCAACCTCTCACTGTCCTCAGATCAGAGACGGACATCGTTCAAAACAAGAAATATTCGCAAAAATGAAAAAAGAACACATTCAAGAAGGAGTCATTCACACTGAAGTAGTGAAAGTAGTGGCTCTTCCTTCCCTCTGCAGCAGGTTACTATGGGCCTTCCTTAGGTTTTGTTGCTAGGCGACATCTAGTGGCTATAGTGAACCATGGCAACAAACATCGTCCAGTGTTTTCACTTTGACCCAAACCACCTACACCTGTCGTTAAAAGAGCAGTATGGGAAAGGTTGGAGGAGTGGGGGAACTTTTAATGATGTCTTTGTCTGACAGGAAACTGAGACGACATCTTGGGAATCAAACTGGAAACTTGCTGCTCAGGCCTTTTTGCACCTAGGCACTAGCCACTGGTCCACCGAGTCGCCCCGATGTGTTTGTATGTGCAGGTTCTACAGAGATGTGATGACACGTCTGTTTACAAGTTGATGTGGTGGTTGTTCCCTCCTCCAGCTCCAGCTGTGCTCAGCCACTGGCTGCGAGCACAGCTGGAGCTGCTCCGCTGGTCCGAGCTGGATATACCGCTTCTTATCCCCCCAGGCTCCTCCCCCAGTACCACCACCACCCCCCCCTGTAGGCCAC
>OMNW01011234.1:0-17678 GCA_900303245.1 Selene dorsalis
TCATGTGTGCTGTGCACTGACAAATTTGGCTCCCTCCCTCAGTTGTTCCTTTAGGCTAAACATTAAAGAAGGGTTTACACAGTGGATTTTGTTTTATCAATGAAAAAATGACTGAGACTGAGAAGTTCATACTTTTAATCAGAAATATTTATTATTTCATGTTACTTGAATTTGTCCATTTCATTTTGTACATGTCTATATTTCGGAACACTTTTGCTTTGTGTTTGCTTTTATTACACAAGCATGTATATGACACACAGTGTGTGCTCTATGTTAAATAAAACACTTCAAACTTACTGTGTTATTTTTTTTCTATTTTACCTCTTTTGTTTAGTCATTTCTCGCACACAGTTGCTGCATTTCCAACTTGACATTTTCAAACATCTGGTGTCAAGTTTCAAACAACTTTTGTACACACACTGTCTTTTACAGATTCCTGACTTACACTCAATTCTGTCATCATTGTGCAGGACAGGCACCCCACAGTAACATCCTTTGCCCTCAGATGGGTTGGTAGCATGTAATGTTGTAAGAATTGGGGCTGTAAACGCCTTTGCTAGGAGCTCTGGAATGATGCACTTCTGGACAAATGTGTGTACCTTTTTACAGATGGTGTCAAAAAAGACAGTATCAGGCAGGATTCTCTCTATGTGAATTTCCCCCCTGCCTCCCTCCCCCGGTCCCCAGACAGCAAAGTCACAGTAGCTAGCTTGTGTAAGGTGAATCTATGTTTGCACCTGATAATAGTACAGATGGTCCCTCTTCAATGAAAGTTTGCCCTTAACCTCGTGCAGATAAAATGTGCTGTCCTGTTTGCTCTTGTCTATTAATATGCTCTCCTGAAGGCTGCTGGGCGCCTTAACCTCCAACAGACCCATCACATGTAAAAATGCCATCTGGGGTTGCCCCTAACCATGGGTATTTAGGATTGATGACCAGCACCTCCCTTCCTGATGGACAGACTTGTGTGTTAGGTCTCCATCCTCTTGCCATACAACTCAACCACCTTACTCTCATGTTCAGTGCCCCATCTGAAAATAAAGTTATACACCTTAAATATCAAATAATGGTAATAAATGATAACCACAACATTGTTAATATCACTGTGACATTATTACTGTCAGGCATCACTGCAAATAACTTATTATTTTTCAGCGGTTGTGCTGTAATGATTGATGAACTAATTTGATAGTCTATTAATTGTTTTAATTTTTAATGAAAAATGTCTATATTCTTAATTCCAGCTTTTTAATTGTTAATGTTTGCTGTTTCTTCATTTGTATTTTACCACCAAGAGGTAGCTTTTGCTCTATTTGGTAAATCTGATTTCAACATTGTTGCTGCTCTCATCCAGAGTAAAATGGAGTGGGGTGGATTGTTGGTTGGGGCCTTGTGGGCCACAGGGTCGCAAATCTTCTTCAGCAGGGAGACAGCTGGTTTTTCAGGATCTGTACGACAGTCACCCCTCCTGTCTTCTGGTTCAACCACATGATTAAGGTCTTGGTTCGTTTTCTATTGCATGGTACTACAAATGAACAAAGTTGAGTTAACGAGTTTGTAATATGTGACAAATGTAAACACTGATAAAATAATATTAGAATATGACATTATTGGATACTGCAGGTTTTCTACATCTGTGATGCCACCACCACCACATGACCTAAGCCCTAAAACAGATACGTTGTCAAACAAAGATAAATACTATATCTTCATAGATGCGGCTGTGTCCAAAATTGCTCACTACTCAATATATAGTGGACTATATAGTGAGAAGTGAATGAGTGAGTGATTTTTGGCACATCCTGTGTTGCTATGGAGAAGGAGGGAACAGTAGCTAGTCAGCTTAACCTTACAGTACCCAGCATGCTAGCTATGACATCAGCTAGGCTAAACCTTAGGCAATGCAACACTGATATTAATCACCACCAAAGATAATATTAACCACACTGACACAGCCAACGGCAGTGATATTATTGTTTTCATTCTATCTTCATGGTATAGATACTAGTTTTATCTCAATGTAGGGCAAGTAAGCATGATTTGTACTTACAGAGGATGGTGGCTCCTCTCCTCTTTCGGGCCATGGTTTTACCGCGAAAGCAAAAGTCCACTTAAGCAGAGTGCAAACCATAGCTACATCAATGCACAGAGCAACACTGCCATCTACTTGAATGGCAGTGTTGCTTTGAGTGAATCACAACCCCTTTTTATTTGTGGATCTGTGTGGATTTCGACATGAACATCTCAAAATGACGTCATTGAGGACAGCGATGAATGCGTGCCATCGGTGATCCACAAATGCTTCATCACACCTCAAAAACAGAATTTTCAGTTTTACAAATGCCTTTTTTTTTTTTAACAATGAAAAAATTATGTATTTACAAATACACATCTATTTGTTAAGACCAACACACAAGTTACAAATAGTAAATTTATGTTTGTGGATAGCAAACAAGTGTGCAAATCAAGGAATATTTGTCT
The DNA here is from genome assembly GCA_900303245.1 of Selene dorsalis. Taxonomy (NCBI): domain Eukaryota; kingdom Metazoa; phylum Chordata; class Actinopteri; order Carangiformes; family Carangidae; genus Selene; species Selene dorsalis. Next base: position 2,482 of record OMNW01011234.1, read on the forward strand.
ATCACCCTCTCTGCCTTTACAGGTATTAATGAGACAAATTTAACCCCGTAGGCCTATACATGCAAACATGTAAATAAATAATAATAAAAATCAGATAATGAAGCTAGCAGATAAAAACACACTAAAATCAGTCATAATCATTGACATGAAGGACAAATTATGACCACGCCCACTCAGGACACAGTAATTTCATTTCATGGATGTGTACTCTTCTGCCATAGGCTATGTTTGCTAAAACTTTGTAAATCAGTAATAAAGTTGTTAAACTTTTTGGTCCTTAAATGGTCAGACTTTGTGAATGGTGTGTGTCAGGAGGACTCACTGTGTTGGGCCGGTGACAGGAGGAAGTACAGCCTGGCAGAGTGTGTTGTGTCACTGGATGAAGCCTCGTGAAGTGAGAAACACACCTGAGCTGAAACAAAAATAAGACTGTCTTTACTGCCGGTGCTTTCAAAAGTCTAACACAAACTAGTTCCATGTGTCTGCTATTAAATGTCATCACTGTCATATCTGGTTTAGTGTCACACACACATGCGACGAAATGTTATAACTCACTAAATTATCCCGGTTAATTGTAACATATCCTGTAGTGAAATACGACGTTATGCCAAAGATCCATAATAACAAACTTCTACTCAGAGTAGCGATAAGACATTTGAACATGTAATAAAACCGAACAACCTGTTCACCAGCTTCAACAGCTGAACGTCCTCATTCCTGTCTAAGTGTCTTGTAATTATAACTTACCCACACTTTAGTAGCCATGAGCTAACTCCCAGCTAACAGCTTCAACATGAGCACAGGCTAACTGACTACAAGTACAGACTCACAGTAAACATGACGTGACTGTGAAGAGGTTTTCTACGAAGCAGGCAGTGATACTGAAAAATAAGTTGGTAAAATAATTATTTTCTTATTTATTGTAGTTTTCCCTTCTGTGTGTGTCGCAAGCTGCTCCGTTCTCACAGGTGGGGGCTCAGTGGGACGGATGGGTCCTCATACCTGGAAACAGAGGCTCCTGAACTTCAGCGCCATCAGTGCGTTGATGTGTGGCTTCAGGAGAAGACTGAAGCACGGAGCTCTGATGAGGAAGGACATTACGGACCTGACAGTTGTTTGGTCACCGGTGGCCGGCTTCCTGCTTCTCTTCTTCTGCGGCTTTGCTTGTGACGAGTGCTGTCTCCTGCGCCACCTGGTGGAGCCTCCACGTAAAAAAAAAAAAAAAAAAAGAAAAACAGGTGGAGCCGTTCTCCTTAGGCCGTCTGAGCTTCTTCACAGTAAGTTCTTGTGTTACTGCCAGTAACTATGGTGTAAACATAGTAAGACTCACACAAGACTCATCACATTAACTTTACAAACCCAGTGCAGTTGTAAACCCCCTAAACGAGATTATCCAAATTGTTGATTTAAGGATTACACGTGTAGTTCCACCAAAAATCCAAAGAGTGGCGCAAAGCCTCTTCAAATGACAGTCTGAAGTCAGAGCGAAATGAGAAACTTGAGGAGAATGTTTTGCAAGAAGTCAACTTGTTCTGGACTACTGTTGCTGCTAGAAGATCATGGAGGACCCCACTGTATATGTTTCTCTTTTAAAGTAGGTACACAGCCTAAAACCTCACTCAGTGACTGCATGGACAAAAACAACAGGGAAAACTCTTCACTGATGAACTAATAAATCCCTGCTGTTAATTATGTGAGTTTTGAGAAGTTTCTGAGAGGATAACTGAAATTCACTGCATCTCTATCAGATATACAGAGCATGAGCAACTCTGCTGCTGCTGGTGCAGGAGTCAGGGATGGTTTAGGATGCAACAGCCAAATATAACAGCCCCCTACCTATCTACAAAAACTGAGACTGAAATTTGAAGAGATTTCAGTGTCTAAATCAAATTTTGGCATGACAGACCCCCCCCCCTTGCTGCTAATACTTAGTTGTGTATCCTTTCTACTGGATAACAGTGTGCAGTTGTTTGTTTCAGTTTTCAGCAAGTCTCTGGCACATCTGTGAAGTCCCAGCCCATTCTTCTTTTGGAAATCTCTCCAGCTCCTCCAGATTTGATGGGCTTTCTGGCATGGTCCTTGGTCTTCAGTCCACCCCACAGATTTTCAATGGGATTCAAGTCAGGGCTTTGTGCAAGCCAATCAGTAATATTCACTTTGGCCCTCTGAGTACAGTTCTTCACTAGGAGCGACCTTTTTTTTTTTTTTGTTCATTGTCATGTTGGAAGAGATAGCACCAACCCAGTCCCAGTACTGCTGACTGCTGACTGCTAACTGCTGAAGGTTTTCTTTCTAAAACTTCACATATTCTTCTTTCCTCGTGATTCCTTCCACCTTGTCGAGATTCCCAGTTCCAGATGCACTGAAGCATCCCTACAGCACAATACTCCCACCACCATGTTTTACTGTGGGGACGGTGTTCTTTGGGTTACACGCCTCTCCCTTACTTTCACAATTACTAGACCCCTGCATATGAATAGACTGCAAGGTTGCAGACCAAGAAAAACTCCACTTCTGAAGAAGAGACACCTTCAAGCCAGACTGAAGTATGCTAAGGACAACCTGGAGAGAGATAATGCGTACATGTCCTGTAGTCAGATGAGATGAAACTAGAACTCTTTGGCCATAGACACATTGCTTATGTTTGGAGAAAGACCGAAGTGGACCAAAGTGAATGTTATTGACTAGCTTGCACAAAGCCCTGACTTGAATCCCATTGAAAATCTGTTCAGTGGACTGAAGACCAATACACAACTGAGTATTAGCAGCAGGATAATTTTGACCCTGGTAGTTTTAGGTATTTGTGAAATAATTCAATTTCTGTGTTCAAAGTAAATTAATGCAAGCATTCAAAATAAAGCTATGATGTTTGAAAAGGCTGTGTTAAAAATTCTTCGCTCTGTTTAACAACACTTGGGAAATACTTACAAAAAAGTGAAATTTTCTTCGGGGGGCTAATAATTTCATCCTCAACTGTATAAATATAGTGGCATGCAAAGGTTTGGGCACCCCTGGTCAAAATTTCTGTAAACCTGGAACACTCTTTTGCAATATTTTAAGCAATATCAGTGTATTATTTTTGTTTTCTACAATTTTACATTGAAAAAGGGAAAGCAGTACCCTGCAAAAGAATGGAAGACCCAGGAGACTTGAGCTCTCAGGTAACTTTGACCAAGGTATCAGACAAGCTATTTACTATTTACATGCTGTGATAGTTTACAAAGGGGGTGCTGCTAGGTACTAACTAACTAACTTAAATAAATATAGGTAAAATTTAAATTATTTTTTGTGATAGTATTGTCCAGGTGTTTAACCTCCCTTACAACCACAGTTAGATAATGAAAACAAGATATGAGCTTGAAGTACAGTTTGTCGGCTGTGTCAGTTCATAACTTGACCTACACATTGACTTGGATGACAGGTGAGCTTCAGGCTCCTAGGGTTAACTCTTATGTCACAGACACAGAGACAGATTAGGTACAGATGCCTTTGTTACAGACACATGGGCAGGGGAGCTGTGATGTCACAGAGACACAGGTGAGCTGCACACTCTTAGGTTAATGGATGTCAAAGAAATCCTGTTAAACAGTGTTACATTGCCTGCTGGAATGTGAAAATGCCTTGCCTGGGATTTGACAAATATTATATTTAATTTTACATTTTATCTTTATTCATTATTGTAGCCTTGCAGGATTAAATCCGTTTTGTAATGTAATGAAAACTCAATGTTCATAGTCCTCTCACTAGTAGTTGTCAGTCCCCTCTCACATTATTTCCAGTCAGGCTCCTCCAGTAAGAGCCCTACAACTCAGTGTGTGACTGTGCATGCACATCTTTACTTCCTAACCACAATGCCTGAAAAGTGTGATTTTTTTCTTCTGGAACATCAGATATTTTCACAACTAGACCTTGGTCTTTTACTTATAATCATCTATTTAAACTACTTAAACTTAGAACTTGTAGAATGTGCTACAAAAACTATAGAGAACCAAGTAAATCAGCACATTGTAAACTGTGATTAATTTTGGCTGTGTTAAAATAATACAGCAAGCTTAAAACAAAATGAATCTTTCTTTATGTCTAAAATTTCAAACATGGACTTAATACCACAGTCTCTGATGAAGAATCTTCTTACTAATCTTTATCTAAACATTACTCTGCATCCTAGTGATGTGAGCATGTAGATTACTTGCATGGTAGTCGACTCAAAAGTACATTTGTCTTTCATTGTGGAGTAAATGTTTCAAAATAATGATAATAATACTCAAGTTAAGTACAGACACTCTAAAAATCAACCTAAGCACTTTACTTAAGTAGGATTAGTGTGCTCACACTTAGTCTGGATCCTGGATCATTTGGACAATGAGGGATAGGGTGAAAACACACACTATACAGTTTCAGTGAAGAGTTCAGTTTGTTTAACTGTGTTCTTTGAACACACCCTAACACTCTAACATTCGTATGATGTAAAGTGATACACTCAGCTCAGGGGTTAACATGAAGCTGGTGTACTTACAGTGTTAAAGAGGGGAACAGAGGTGTGTCATTTAACTCCTGCCAAACTTCAGACTGGCTCATTCACAACATTATTCATGAATCTGTTCTGCAGTGTCCTACCAGGACACAGCCAATCAGTGTGCTCACAACTGGTGAGATGTGCTGGGCCCTCATCTGATTGGACGGTAGCTTCTCTGGTGAGACCTGTGCACTGAGAGATCAGTGGAGGATTTCTGACTGAGACCTCTGCTGAGCAACGTGGGGAGAGAAAGTTAAAGCTGGATAATCTGATTAGAACTGTAACTTTCACCAGCCTACAGCTGTCACACAGTGACTGGACTCTGCTGCTGAACACTGAAGCTGCGTTCACAGGGTGATTCTAGGACTGCAGTTTAACCTCTTAATGCTAGGTCTGAGTCAGTTTTGTTTGTTGTGCCCCATTACTCTGTACACAGGTATTTGGTAGTATGGGCATATAGGCTATGTATATGCAGTTATACAGTTTATTTGGAGACAGTGATTGTTTTGCAAAACAGAAGTGTTTCAGATTTTCTCCATGTGTGTCACATTCACATCCAGGCATTGGTTTTCTTTAGTCTCACTTACTGAAGTAAGTGCAGGCCCATAGCAGTAACTACTGCTGATAACATAATATAAAATGAATTTAAAATACTATATTAAAGCCCGTTTTTTCTTATATCATATTTTTGTATACACATGTATTTGACAGCGTGGACATACATGCACATCATGATCAGTAACAACTATAATGTTGTTCATCCTTTTGAGTTATATGCACTGTGCTGTGGATTGGGGTGAGGAGTAAAAAAACTGTAATAATGTTTAATAAAGTTTGTGTCAAAATGTAAAATAACAAGAAAAAAAGTATAAAGTTTTATTGACATTAGCTGACACAATAAAGTGAATAATCTGTCACTCTAAAGTCCTTTTGTGTTTATTACAAAAAGTATCCAGAACTTCTGCCTCTTCCTGTTGAACAGCAACACTCATTGTCAGTGACTTCATCAACAGCATGTCACATGTGAAGCATCATCACTGTGCTAATGCAATGTAAAACACAGACTGATTGATTCCATTGTCACTGTCAAACACACAGTGGCAACATAACTTGTTGATATGAAACAGACATCAGTGAATTACAGGCTCAACTCAAGGAGACATTGAGTTACTCCATCTCCACAGATACAAACATGAAATTTAGAATGACTATACGACATCCATGATTAAATATTTAAATTTAAAAAAAAAATAAAACAAAGTCATGGACGACCTGTTTCTTATATGTTGGTGTTGAAATGGAACTGTTAAAATGGAGCAGTGACCGTCAGGAAGCTGTTAGAGACTCAACAAGTGAATCATCAAAAGATCAAAATGACTGCAGATAAACTGCAGTAATTCAGTAAATATAGATTGCAATAACCAGGACATGTTTTGTATTGAAAGTTGAGTTTTGGCCTGATCCAATGTTCTTCTCATTTCTAAATGTTGTATTACTTTATTACTGTATCCAGTGTCAAACAGTCAGGATACAAGCTCAACAGTTCACACACACAATCCGTCCTCTCTCAAAGTCCTGAGTTTATCTCACCTGTTCGGTTCCTGCAAATAAACTCAACCTATGACTTGCAGTCACAATTTTAAAGTGATTATCATCCACTCATTCACATAATTATCAGTTCCCGATGTTGGTCATGGTTATTCTTTTTTGTCCTCCTGAACCAGGACTTTAGTACTGCGCCATGACACTACAATCATCAGCAACTCAGATGAAGTAGTCTAGTCTTCACACCCATAAAGGATATGTGCACTTTTTTAGGCAGGCATGCATTGAGTATCTCCAGAATGAGAAGATTAATGATGCTGTCAGAGCCAAGGCTTCTTACGAACCAATTAGCAGCATGAAATGATGATGACGGTTATGTGTATTTGTGTCTGCTGAAAATATTTCTCTTAAACTAACTCCCAAACCTTACCCCTAACCCCAGCTCTAGCTCCCATGTTGGCCTCTCTGAACCTCACTACACCATCCATCATCCAGATTCTCCTTCTTCTTTGGATTTTGGACAATAAAAATTTGAGCTGAGCTTCACTGTGTCCCACCATAGTGACACAGGTCGGTGATGCTCACTGATATAAATATTCTTATCAATTGACTTATATCCTAGCTGTTAATTCAGGTGTTAATCAGCCTATAGTCTATATACATTATCATCATCATCATCATCATCATCATATTGTAGCCATGTTTATTAACATCGTTGCACAGAATGACCTGCATTTAAAGTTTAGTCTGTGTACAGTCTGCAGGCTCCTTTAGGTCCCAGTGTTTTCTGTGTTCACATTGCTGGTTTGGAGACAGAAGAGCTGCTTCGTCAGAACCCAAACACCTAACAACAGTCCTAACCATGGAAATGAAAGAAACAATTAGCTGCTTTTAGCACCATAGCATGAATATACAACCAAGAACACTCCCTTTAGCTTGAATTGATCCTTCTTATAGCCGGCATAGAGATTGGTCATGATACTCCTGAGAACGTCTGAGGTCTACTTTTTATCGATGAATAATTAGTCTCTTTTAGATTGTCCATGGTTTCCTGAAATTGTATTCCTGCAAAAGACAACACTGCTCTCAGGATGCTGTCCTGGTGCAGGTTCCTGGAGTCTCCTGTAGATTCACCTTGGACCTAAAGACAGGACAGTAACATTGTTTTAGACCATCAGGGTTGTATAACTCTATACTCTGTGTATAAACTGAATTGTTGCTGCTCTAGAAACTATTTTAACATTGTCATCCTGCTGAAAATGTTATGCTTTTTAAAAAATAATAATAACAACCAATACAAGTCAATAAAGAGCTGGACAAACTGCACAGAATTGATGAGATAAGAATATAAGAAGAATATAACATTTACAGATTCCCCTGATGAGGAAACTTCCACTGCCTCAACACTGCTGCCTTAACATGACATACAGAAACACAGAGTTTAATTTGATGTTGAGTGTGAGATGACCTAGAATGATGAAGCAGGAAGACACAGGAAATGTGCCTGAGCCTGAGATGCTGTGATACAGTTGTGAGCGTACCAGTGATACATATGAAGAGATCACCGTTGACTGTTTACATTGTAAAATATTTGCTCTGATAATGAAACATGTACATGCTTGGTGTTGGAAGAAGTCACTGTAAACTGTTTATGTGGCCCCATTCAGGCCTAGCATTGACACCCTTTTGGGTTCAGCTCTAAATACAGGACTGAATACAGAGGACACAATTGAGATCCAATTACTCAGGCAAGATGCAATGGTAGTCTGGGCCATATGTCACCACATTCATTAGGCACTGTGAATGCAAAGCATGCTGACCACATCATCTGATGCCACAGTCTCATTAGCTCCACAACTGTTTTGTCATGAACCCAAAATATTAACTATTTCAAATGGATAAAACTTAACTTCATTGTAAGAGCTGTGCAGTGCTCCAGCAGTGATCGCAGATCAGGGCATGTTTAGGAACATCAACAACGTGAGCGTGACCACCATTGACCGCATCCTAAGAAGGAGCCATATGGCCATGAAACAGCTCTATACAGTTCCATTTCAAAGGAACTCTGATGTTGTGAAGGAGGCCAGGGACCAATATGTGGAGGTAAGTAAACATTAGCACAGTATACGTATACTGTAATGCCTTGTCATATCATGCAGTTAGAGTCAAATGGAGTCACTTTTCATTGTCATTTTGCCTTTTTTTAATTAGAGAATAATGGAGCTTGAAGCTGAGGGGGCACATCATGTCTTCATTTATGTTGATGAAGCCAGCTGCAATCTCTGTAAAGTGAGGAGACATGGAAGGAACCTCACTGGGTACAGGGCCACTATCACACTTCCAGGACAGAGGGGCACCAACATAACCATGTGTGCTGTCATCTCCAATGATGGTGTCCTGTGTCATATCCCCACTATTGGCCCATACAACACCAAGTGCCTCATTGCCTCATAACAGGCTGATCCCACCTGAGGAGAGAGGGCTGCTGACGCCTGGCATGCCACTCTTCATCATTATCTGGGACAATGTTGCATTCTACCACTTCTTCAGTGATTGGAGGTCACCGTGCCTATTAGCAGATGCCCTTGCTGAATGTAATGACTGCTGCTGCCCAAGAAATAGGTGCAGAGGAATGTCAAGGTTGGATAAGGCATGCAAGAAGATTTTTTTTCTCGGTGCATTGCAAGAGAGGATATTGAATGTGATGTGGATGAGGCCATGTGGCCCCATCGTCAAGACAGAAGAGACTGAGTATCAATAGTACTGCATTTCTTATACTCTACAGTAATAGATTTTTGTACTTTACTGTAATAGATTTTATTTTTATTTTCTTAATTTCTTATACTCTAATAGATTTTAGTTTGGTTTACATGTATTTTGTCTGATATTTACAGTATTTCAGTTTTCGGCCACAGTTTGAAAAAAAGAATCAATGGATTCAATAAAATTTGCATCAAAGCATTTCTGATTCTGGATCCAATTCTTTGCAAGAAGGCAAATTTGACAACAAATAGCACTGGCATGAAACATACAGTAATAGGCTACAATGACAAACAATGGTGCAATGATTCAAGTGTTGTATTTTGTATTTTGTTGTCCACTGTGTAATGGTTGATTGGAAGAGCTCAGACACTTATTTGCACGTTGTGTTGTTTGAAGGCAAACGCTTTTGTTGCATATTTTAAATGTTTTGGCACGGTTAGAGCCTTTTGCAAACAAAATGTGTCACTTTGACCACTGGTGCCACTGTTTGTGCCTGTGTGTTAACTGTTTTGAAAATGTGGAGTTTGAGTTGACTGCTGCATCAAAGCAATCAAGAAAAACTGTAATACCAGGTCGGAACAGAGCCTGTGACTCTAGTACCAATTTCTTCAGATACAAAACTGAGTCATGTCAATGAAGATCCCTGGCTCTTACCTGTTGTGTGTCATGTGACTCTTGACCAGGTGTCCAGCAGCCAGAGCAGCCATCAGTGAAAGCTCTCCAGCCAGCACAGTGGCACATACCACCCTGGCCAGCTGCCGAGCATTCTCCCCTGGACATTCCTGACTGGCTCCCTGCACACCCAGCATCTTCACACACACACAGAGACACACATTAAAACACACAAACACACACAGAACTGTTAAAGCTGTTGTAACTGATCTAGATCTAAATTGTTTCCACAGTTGTCACTGAAATGTGTGTATGTGTACCTGGAGGCAGGCTTGTTGGGGGGGCAGGTTGGTGCCACCTCCCACTGTGCCCAACTCTATAGAGGGCATGGTGCAGCTGATGTACAGGTCCTCTCCTGTTGGGCCTGATGCCTCCATTAGGGTGATGCAGTTACTGCTGCCAACTGACTGGGCTGGATCCTGCAGGACACAAGCATACCCTTACATTAGCACTGAAACCCAGAAGTGAAACTAAGTGATGAAGAATATTTTGTGAAAACTATTCCACCTGTCCACAAGCAATGTAGATGGCTGCCACCAGGTTAGCTGCGTGAGCATTGAATCCACCAATGCTCCCAGCCATGGCTGAGCCCACCAGATTCTTACTGATGTTCACTTCCACCAGAGCTTCTGTTGTTGTCTTCAACACCTGCAATGAAGTGAAGTGAAATGAGCATGTGTCTGCTGAGATAACGTTATAAAATATAGATATAAATTAATTTGATAGAAAGATCTTAAAATTTCTTTAAAAGATGCTATGATCTACTGCCAGTGCACTGAACCTTTTTGTTACAGGTGGGACCATGTGAAGGGTTGACAGCAGAACCCTTTAATCTGTAACACCTCATCTACAACATGTGAGAGGTCAACACTCCCAGTCCAGGCTCTTCTTACCTCTCTGACCACTTTAGCTGGGATGGTGGCTTCACAGACGGCAGACTTGCCCCGGCCTTCAATCCAGTTGATGGCGGCTGGTTTCTTGTCAGTGCAGTAATTTCCACTAACAGCTATGACCTGCAGCTCTGGGAAGTGCTGCTTAAGCCTGCTAAGAGCCTGCTCTGTACCCTGCAAGTAGGACAGACGTGGTGTGACAATTACCATTACACGAGAAACACTGAAATCACACGCGCGCGCACACACACACACAGACACACAGTTACCTTAGAAATCATATTCATCCCCATAGCGTCTCCAGTCCTGGAACAGAAGCGGATGTACAGATTTCTTCCAGCCAGGGCAACCAGCAGTTTCTGCAGACGTGCAAACCTGCAACAACAATCACACAAAATACACATGTAGATACAGACGCTGAGCCATACTTTGAATTTTGTCCTATCCATTTCAGGTTCCTGTTTTTACCTGCTTGTGTTGTCAAAGGCTTCTTTCATGGTTTGGAAACCATCTGTGCTCTCCAACCAAGCCTTGACCTCTGCTGCCTCGCAGGCCGAGGGCAGCCTCACCACAGGTCCTCGTGTCATGCCATCAGCCAGAATACGACTGTTGGCTCCGCCCCCCAGCTGCAGTATATTAACATGTTAACACATTAACACAGGATGCTGCTATCACACAAGTCTTTGCACTACTACTGGACTACTAAACTGAATCAAAAATAAGTAGGCTGGACTGTTTCATATATTCAGCGAATCAAACACAGGCCTGTATGAAACAATCTCTAATTGGAGTTATGATTTCTGAACTTTCCTAATAGGGAAGCTGCTCAGGTATCTGAATGACCAACAGTCATTTTTCTTTGTGAGAAAAATATCAACAGGAGAAAATTCTCCTATCCAGAGAAGAGGATTAGGGCAACGTGTGAAAAAGATTTTTTTTTTCCCCATATGTGGTCCCAATTCTCTTCTGTACCTGCACCTCATTCATCAAACTCATCAAAATTAAAACTCACTGCAACTGTCAGGAAGGCCTTCCTGGTGCAATCCCCTACACTCCAATGAACCACATCTCAATTTTTTAACTCTAGACTTAACATTTTGAAAATGCACAACTTTATTTAAACAACTGTAATAAAAAGTAGCTTCTTCTCTGGCTCAGCTTGTGTGTGTGTGTGTGTGGGGGGGGGGTGTCATATGAAAACAGTCAAACAGTGAATAGAGGACTGATTGTCCTGTAAGAAAACGGTTGCTCGACTCACAGCAATTGCTCGACAGCCACGATTTGTGCTGGCAACCAAGCAGCCCTCTGTAGTTGCCATGGGAACCTGGAACTGTTTCCCATCCAAATGTAGGGGTCCAGCCACGCCCACTGGCACAGGAACATAGCCAATCACATTCTCACAGCAGGTGCCCATAACCTGGGAAATGGGAAGTATGTTACCGAAAGGAATCTAGTGTGTGTATGTGTGTGTGTTAGAAGTGAAACAATAAAGATATACAAAAACTGACCAAAATGACCATGGTAATTGGTATAATTGTGGTATTATTAGATCATGGAGACCACTAATAAATAATAAGCATCTTTTTTTGTTTGCATTTAAACATCGAACAGTTTCTCTATATTACATGGACCAACTAATGAAATGTCTAATTTAGATGGCAGCTAAACTATGTTTAGGAATTAGTTGCAGCCCTGAAATAAGTTTTAAAAACGTCCAATCACAGATTGAGGTGTCTCACCCAGAGGCTCCAACAGGAACACCAACCCAGCTACCCAGCTAGTCTACCAGTCTGCTATCAGCAGCCAACAGAACAGTGTTTGACACCCTCGTTGTGTGCCCTCACTTCAAAAAGACAGGCAAATATTAAATGCTGTCCTTGATGTAAAAAGTATGAGTAAGATGACAAATCTCCAGAGCAGTGCCATACTTTAACTACCAGACAACAAACCCCAACTGGTTGCCTGCATGTATCAAAGAGACTGTTGCACACCATATAGGACATAATGGAAGTTAAATTAACCGCAGTAATCGGCCATAATCACAGTGATACTAGATCTAAATGGTAATACAAACTGTCTGGCAAATCAACTGTGAATTTACTCAATAAAGTGTGAAACCAGTAACAATTTCATCTTTACTGTGTGTGTGTGTCTTCACCTTGGAGTAGTCATAGTGTGTGTATGGCAGAGACGACAATGCAGAAGGAGAAGGTAGCTTTGAGGAGATCATCTGTCTTCGGATGGCCACTCCTCTCTCTGGCCTCTCCATAGTGTCCTCCAGTTTGTATGCTGGGATGTGTTTGGAGTTGACTAGCAGCATCACCTCAGCATCACTCAGAAAACGAGGCCCCAGCTGCAACACACACAGACATGAGGCAATTTACTGTTGACTGTAATGTCATCAGGCAGGAGGACAGATCTTTCCCAAGTGTCATTTAGCTTTAAAACATTTTTGAAAACAGTCAGTTGTTGTGCACAGGACAGAACTTGAGACTGTAAAATATGGGCATTAATAGTTTATCACACTCTGCTGTGGGTTTATAGCACTGTAAACCTGTCCGGCCCTCCATGAGGTGTGTTCCTTTATATACTCTATTACCTGAGAGACTCAGGTGAGCTGAGTGCACAGTGGCCAAACAAGGCCAGGAGAAGCACTGCAAGTGTATTTTCTATTGGTGTCATGTACTAATTGGTTGAGCCTTAAAGAGATACCACTCTGACTAATCTCATTACAGCACAGTTAAATCACACAACTTCCTCAAACCCTGCAGGCTGATTGGAGGGAGGTGACACCACAACCTAAGCAGACCCAGTTATCAGCTGGGGTTATGGGTTATGTTTTACCTCAGGGTTGTTGAGGATGGCCACACATTGGTCCAGGTCTCTGGGCTTTAAAGAGAGGCTCAACTTAGGTGCCTCAGACTTGAGCTCTTCCTCTTCAGCCCCCATAACAAAAAGGCTCTTCAGCTGGGGGTCAGCAGCTGGGGTGGACAGAGGCCGGATGACCTCATCTAAGGAAACATGGTGGGGTTAGAAATCACAACATCCAAAAGATCTACCTCAACATTGTCACTCCAGACACACCTTTCTCTGCCTGGTTGGAGACCACAGCAGCCACACTGTGGGAGGCCAGGGGGCGAGAAGTTGGTGGTTCCTTCCTGCAGCAGGTTTCAGTGGGCCGGCGCAAGGTCAATGCTGGGGCAGACATAGTGATGGGGTTCTTCAGTGATAGTGTAGACTCCATCTCAACCTGCTCAAAGAAGATGTACTTGATCGCCAGCAGCAGGGCCAAGGCCAGACAAATAACCTGCTCTATGTCCATCGTGATCATCCTGCAGGGAGGAGAGGGACAGTTTCCTTTATGTCTCACACAAATATCACTATTGAAATAACAGCCTAATATCTCAACATAAGAAGACACTGGCAGCCATGTTATTTCTCATCCCAGAATGACAACAGCACACTCCAGTCATCCTGGTTCACTAGACCAGTCCAGTCCTATGGACATGAGACATGGGAAATTCTGCAGGGCAGCAACAACATTACAGACAGGACTGTCTGTGATGTTAAAACCAAGGCCCTACCTACAGAACACATTCACAAAATCCAGTGTGAATGAACTGCATCTTACGTTCTGAAAAAAAAATAAAGTGCAATTATCAGATGCACACAAACGTGCAAATAAGCAGATCCACGTCTTCACCTGGTGAGGTAGAATTGCCAGAGGGGCTTCTCTGGCTCAACCCTCCTGGGAGACAGGTGGTCCAGCTCCATGCCGACCTGTGGAATGCCCACTGTGGTGTTGATGGAAGGGGGTTCAGCAATCCAGCGGCTGTGAGCATGAACCATCACCAGGCCCAGAGACTGCACATAAAGCATTGAGAGGGAATCACATGGTGTTTGGATAAAGATGGAGAAACAGAAGAAGACTGGAAGGTGTTAACAGTCACGTGCAGAGGGGGGTGTGGTGGTGTGGTGGGTGCTGGAGCACCTGACCCTTTGCCCCTTGATGTCCAAAGTGCCCTTTTGTCAGTGCCTTTTTTTTTCTGAGTAGTGCATGTGTGTGAAAGCCTTCCTGTGGCCCTTCAAGAATAACATTTAACTAATAATAATAATAATAATAATAATAATAATTTAGATAAATAAAATGACCTGGCTACCTTTGATCACATGATCCACGTAGACATACCCTGCAGCTGCAAGAGACGGGCACGGTTGAAGACCCGACTCATCGCAACGTAACATGAGAATTATTCCTAAATGCATTTTCACTGTAAAAGGGGATGTACTGGTGTAACAGGGGTTATGCATTGTACATATGTAATCATAAAAAATTGTTTTCATTTTTATTTACCTGACGGTGGTTTGATATTCCTCCTCGGGCAGAGTCTTGTGTTGTTCTTGAACTCCTTCTTGGGTAACCCCATGCCTTTGTATAGTGGCCATGTCCTGCCTAAGCTCTCTCTCTTTCTTCTTGCTGTGTGGGAGAGGGGCTCAGGTGGTGTCCGGGAGGACATATTGTTTATTACTTTTTTTGTCATCCTCGTCAGGACAATAAAGACGGCTGTGACAGCAGCACAGTGGTTTTCTTGCTCCACAACGCAGAGGTTACACCGGTTACACTGGTGTACAACTGGTGGCCCAGTGAGTTTTGCAGTGGTATTTGTGCATATTGTTAGGTGAATTTTAAGATGAGTTATGAAGTGAAGAGAGCATCCTGTGTGTGTGTGTTTGTGTGTGTGTGTGTGTGTGTGTGTGTGTGTGTGTGTGTGTGTGTGTGTGTGTGTGTGTGTGTGTGTGTGTGTGTCAGG
>OMNW01011235.1:1840-22333 GCA_900303245.1 Selene dorsalis
TAGTGTTGGGCCAAGAGAGCTGCATATGCCCCAAACATACAAGCATGGGCTTCATTAATGAAGTGCCAGGAGGAGAGGGAGAGGGAGAGAGGGAGAGGGAGAGAGAGAGAGAGAGAGAGAGAGAGAGAGAGAGAGAGAGAGAGAGAGCAGGAACATGCAGTGAATCTGTCTGAGGAGTTTTATAATTGTATATATAAATGTATGCATGGGACATTGTGTGTCATCTCTCCTTTTTTTTGCCAGCTCTCTTGTTAGACTGTACCAGAGCACATGCACTAACACAAACACTGACTCCAGTATTCTATTCTACCGCCTGACCCTTACATTTTTAATCGAGACACTCATCTCTCTTTCAATACACAACGTCTTTGATGATGAGACGCTCTTTGATGGCAAGTGAATTTCATTTGCGTCTAAAAGCTTGCAAAGTATTCAGTTCAGGATGATCACCACATTCGTGACTTCTAGGCAATTGCTGTAATGATGCAAAATGGTAAACATTGGCCCAACATCTAAATAATTTAACAGATTGAAAACATGCTGCTCCAATGTTTATGAAATTGGTTTTGTGTTTACAGAGTGATCATGTTGAAATGTTCCATGGCATTGAGCTCGCAGAAGAGGTCATGTTTGAATGGACTAATTGTACGGCTCCTCTAGATTTCACGATTGCTCCAATCAGACAATAGACTCCACCCTTATGTCTTTGCTGCTGCGCACGAGCCAAATGGAATACATCTGAAAAAAATTTACGGGAATTAAAAGCCATCTAGTTGGCCTGATTTTCATTGCAGTGAATGAAGCTGAATGAAGTAAACTGTAGCCTAAATTCTAAATGTGGCCTGTGGGGGACTCATGCAGCACACTCAGTTTTAATGTAAGAGCAGTGAGATGAGGTATCAGGGAGCAGTGAGCACTGACTGCAGAGAGCGCTACCATTGATGTGTCCGTCTCAGTTTGGGCACGAGTGTCTCGTCTTTGTGACCTCCAGCACACACAGCTGTCTGTTTGAATGGGTTACTTACAGTCTTCCCACTGTGAAAAGTTTAGTGATTGCAGCCCTTTATTTTGTCATGCAGTTCAATGGACAATGGAATGGTTTTTATTTCATTTCATTAAATTACCTTTTTCAGGAATTTCTTTTTAAACTGTAGATGGTGAAATAATAAATTGATTGATGATTACCAGACTGTCTCATCCTGACTTCTGACACTTCTAACACTTCCACGTGCCTACAGCACACTGCAGCCACCGGTGGTTAATGTGTAAACTATGCAGCAGTGGGGATACAGATGCCCATAGGAACCTTGGCCCCTGATAAGCAGGCTGGGCCACTTCTGAGTCACTGGACATACTGGATACTTTGCAGTGACTTGCCAATGCCACCGATGGCTTTTTAATGGTTCTGACAGCAGATGATAGAGCTCTGCTGTGCATTATATTACCGTCGGTCAAAAGTGGCCCGATGTGCCGCTGATGTTTTGATGAGCTAGTTTGTCTGGACAGACCTCAGCTGGACTTGGAACACAGCTCAGAGCTGAACGCCACTGAAAAAGTTCAGGGCCTTAGAAGGTTACATTTCTGACACCTTTGATCTGCTTTGTTGAAAATGAGCCGTGGATCTGCTGGTGCTGGGAACCAGCTTCTCCATGTGGATATCCACATTGATGAGCATGAACCTCAGAGAGGAATTCTGGATCTTCTTAGCAGACTCCGTCCTCACTGGAAGGCCCAGGACATTCAGATGAAGGCAAGTGAACGTTTTTGTGTCCAGATGTGTGAATTACGTATCATTTATTGATAACAGCGGTTCAGTGGTTCATATGTGCTTTAATTCTTGTGGCCCTTCAATTCAACTGACCAGTTGGCTGACCAGCATATGCACATGCTCATCCATGTTTGATCGTATTACTGTATTTTAGGTTGTTCTTGTGTTGGCTGGTCAGCATTTTAGAGTGTTACTCACACCTCTCACTCACTTCAGTCCTGCTTTACATTTCAACCAAACAGCTTTAAACTGTCTTCATTTATGACAGAGCAAGTCTAGTCACACACCATACTCGTCTATAATTGATGTTATCTTCAAAGTTTATTGCCTAATCTTATGTGTCTTTTTTCTGATGCATAAGTGTTAATCATTTTTACTTTCTTCAGTTTTACAATTACATTTTCTTCTTTGAATCCACAGATACAGTTATTTACACCTGCTGAGAGCTCTACATACATGTCCAAAACATTGCAAGTTTGGCTTCAAAATGAAACACTGCATTAAAAATATATCACAGTAAAAGCATTAAAATCAATCAAGTCAGTACATCAACACAAAATTCATTACAGTAACTTTTGATGAACCTTGTTCTAAGACTAAAGCTTCTCTGTCTTCTGTTTACATGTCTATACAGGGTTGTAAAGAGACAGCGTAGTGGTCTGCAGCACAGTGAGAGGTTGAAATGTTTGAAGTTCAGTAAACACTTAGTTTTCTGTTGTAGTTGTAGAATAATCTTATGCCTGAACATTTTTCTTCAGTTTTCTTTTTCTAAAGTCAGTCATTTTATTAAGGCTTTAATTAAGATATTAAAACATTTGGTGTTGGCTCTGGTGAAAAGATGCAACTCACTCACTGCAATGTTGAAGTGATGTACTGACTTTGCACGTTTCCACAAATGTCAACAGGGTTCTGATTGTTTTAGAGGCTTTTGAGCAGGTAGTTCAGTTTTATGAGAGAAGCATGAACTGTTCTGAGAACTGCATGAAGAGCTAATGAGATTTCTGACGTGTGAGTTGTCTATACTGCTTATCTGTGCAGGCTGGGGGGAGATATATCTGTCTATGTTCTACCTACCTACCTTGATAGATAGATAGATAGATAGATAGATAGATAGATAGATAGATAGATAGATAGATAGATAGATAGATAGATAGATAGATAGATAGATAGATAGATAGATAGAAAGAAAGAAATTGATTCTTCATAGAAATAACAAATCTTTTAAAAGACCTTAAATGCATTCATTTGGCATTATCTTTAGGAAAGAATAAAGATAAACCACATGTGATGATACACTGTTCATTTGCATAATAATGGCTAATTTCAAAATAAAATAACACAGTGGAATAAAGAAAGAAAGAAACAAAGAATTCTAATGTGTCAAACTGCACTGTATAGAAACATTTTAAAGTTATACTGTAACACCAGCAAGAAAGCCAAGTTAACCTGACAACAAAAGGAGACTTTCTTCATGTTTTTTTTTTTTTAACCCTTCGAACAGATGTATAGATGTTGTTAGAGCATCTGTTCAGTACAGAATAATCCCATTCTGGTCCCATGTGCAAACACAAAGTCCAATTTTTCAGAGAAATTGGGTTTATGTTTGTTAGGTGACAGCGTATTGGATGGGTGACCTCTCAATCTACACCAGGTCCAGTAATGTACACAAAAGAGTAGATGTTTCCCTTCAACCCTCAGGTCCCAGCAGCCCCTTTAATTGATGTCCTCTGTTCATCTGATTAGAATAGACTGAGTGACAGGGGCAGGACAGACAGTTCCTGGTGTAACACCTGTGTTTGAACTGTCACTTCATCCCTTAAATAACTTTGTGCCAGGTCTTGTGTTCATATTTATCTGTTTGACCATTCTATTTTATTATGATCCATTCCTGTGAGAGCAACTGTGTTACATTTTGACAAATTGATCAACAAATCAAACTCAAGTTGGAACAAGTTTATTTATAAATTAGAATTCAAATAAGATTTAAGAGAGAATAAAATGAAAAAAAAAGCATTTCAAAAGAACTGTAGGAAGTGCTCTATAGAGTAAGTTACAGTTAATCAATGAACAATTTGTTCCAAATATTGCAGTCGTAATCATGTAAATGTGAACATAATGCAATACAAAGACAAAGGAATTTATTCACATCAGCAACATTGCCATCGACTGTATAAATAGTTGATCAGATGGTGAGGTGGGCCTGTGTGCTCACTTCCCCTTCAGATGAAAATATTGTGTGCAGGTCCGATCTGAGGCTCAGAACATTCCTCGGAGACTGTGGCAGAGAATGAGAGACTCAGAAAAACCGCCGAATGACAACAAATGTCCAACGAGACCTTTGCAGGCAAACAGTGGTCACTGTGGGATTGTAGTGTACACAGACAGGGCTTTGTACGGCTGTGCTGGAAGTGTCAGAACTCAAGTTCAGGCTGCCGCTCTCTGCTGATGGATGTAACATGCTGTTATTTACCTTCTGTGTTATCTGGCTGTCTGTGTGCCTGCTTAATTTCACAATCACTTATTTATGGTTTTTTAGAGGCAAGTGTAAAATCATTCTCTCCACATAACAGTGTCAATCTATGAATTGTGTTTTTTATGACAAAACTCTGTATTTGGGCCCCACCTCCCATATGGCCCCATGTGCCATACAAATAGCTAGACTACATGTGGCAACTTCATCATGTACACATAGACACAGACTCCTCCACTGTGAACACAGTGTAAAGTTAACATTTCAAAATGAATGTGAATTTTTGTGGAAATATGCTATTTTAGGTATTTCAAAGTACAAACACCATATTTTTTAGCCTCACTGTTTTAGCTTAGTTATAACTCTGGTCTGTGGAAGCTCAGAGGGAGATTTCTTCTGTTTTATTCCACTACATTTATTTTACTGTTACTAAACACTTTCCAGATGAAGATTTTTTGTATGAACAACACAGCTGATTGATGTTATTTTCCAGCATGGAGGATTTTTTTTTCAATATATTACTGTTATGTACCAGCACACCCTTACAGCATACAGTATCCTAGTGCAAGCAAGGTTTTAGGGCCATAGATTATTGGTTTATAAATATGAATGAGTCTGAATTTAAATGAACTGTTACTATATATGTATATGTACTATATGTAATAAACTACAAATTTGAAGCTTTAAAAATTTAAAGCCATTGTGACAATGTTGAAAATGTTTATTTTCATAAAAAGAACACATAAAAAAATAGCTGCCATGTTGCAAAAGTAGTAGATTTATGTTTTTTATTCTTAACGTTCACATTATTAACATTCATAATAACACTTATGTTTATGTGCATAAAAGTATTAAGAATGCTACATTTCAGAATTTCCCCCACCACTGCTTCCTTCTTTTTATCTTGTGGACATAACCTCCGACTGTACTGCATTTGAACAATTGAGGATAAATGTTTTCCCGGTGCAGTACACAGGTGTTTCCTCAGGTTTCTTTGCACGTAAACAAATCAGCAGTTGCTGGTAAAATATCTTTCTGTTTCTGCAGCTTTTTTATATTTTTCACAAGACTTTGTCTTTAATGGAAGGTTTAAAAGACATTTTAGGTAATGGGCCATAGCAGTAGAGAAGGCATGTAAAATGATACTACAGCAGAAGTTGTAACCAGAGTCCTGAAATTGAACATATGGCATCTGTAGGCTGCATGTGTGTTCTATGGTCCGTGTTAAGTTATATTTCACAATTTTCACAGTGAGCACAGTCTTTACTCAGTGGTTATTACCTTTTGAAGAAACAAACACGGGTTGAAATTTTATTATCCACATATACTTCTTACAATAAATGATTGCATTGTTGCATTGTTATCTGTAACGTTACACCTAAACACCAGATTACAAGGTTCATAAACATTGTTATGGAAATGTTATGGACTCATACTCAACAGTATGTTGAAAGTCAGTAGTACACTATAAAAAGTTGTTCATTAGCTTGTTTCAACATATAATTTTATTGGTATTAATCTCCCTTCCTATGTCTTACTGATTTCTTCTAGACGTTCACAGAGGGCATTACCAACCAGCTGATTGGCTGTTATGTAGGCTCTCTGCAGGAGTCCAGTTGTGTTCTGGTGCGGCTCTATGGCAGAATGACAGAGCTCTATGTGAACCGGGACCGAGAGGTGGAGATGTTCCAGGTCTTTCACGCCCACGGCTGTGGCCCACAGATCTACTGCAGCTTCCAGAATGGCATCTGTTATGAGTTTGTTAGAGGGACAGTGCTGGATGATGAGCTGCTCCGCCAGCCCTCCATCTACAGGTCTCTGCCAGAGCACCTTATATATATATATAGATACATATACACATATAATTTACTATTTAAATGGGGCTACGTACTTGAGATTTTTGTTTTATTAGTAAAAACAAACGACTTTAGATATGAGTGACCACAAGCTTAATAAATATTGCATTTTCTGTGAAGACTGTTCAATTAAAATTAAACAAATATTGTAATGCTTTTTTCAGATCAAACTGATTTATTATTATGGAGAATTTGAAACCTTTGTTTTCAAAGAAAACAGCAGGAGGTCGTTGTTGGAGGTTTTGCACATGTTTGTGTTCATTTGTGCTGATGCAGGTGTTTTTTTTAGCTGTTTTAGGTGAATTATGTCTCATGTTGAGAAATGCTGTTTAGTCATGGCCCCTGTTTCATTCATCACTCTGATGATAACAGGCCAGCATCATTATTCTCACCATAGGACAGAAGGACACAACACAGCACCACCAGGGCTGAGCAGCCAAGGCCATGATGGACATCCATCACCCTGCTCTGCCTGATACCCTCTGTGGAGAATACCCAGAGAACTCTATGTCACTACTCAGATGCCTCAAAAAATGAGCACTCTGGTGGTCAAAAGGTCACAAATCCAACAAGGCCCTTTTTTTTTTGAGAAGAAGAACAAGATAAGAGCACTAAATGGAAAGGGAGTTGTGTGTCTACTCTGATAATAGTTGTTTGGGCAATAACAGCGTCAGCCAGGCTCATCCGAGAAAATGTTTTCTCTCTGCAGATTGATCGCAGCAGAGATGGGGAGAATCCACTCGATCCAGCCAAAATGTGGTCCGTCTGCTGAACCTCTGCTCTGGACAAAAATGTCCCACTTTCTCACACTGGTGCAGAGCAGCAGCAACAGCAGCTCAGCTGAGCTGCAAGGCATGAAAAGGTACCACTCATAATATATGATCTGGTTAAGTCTGGTACAGTTAGTCGGAAACACTTTGTCCATGCCTGTCTGAAATCACAGATCTGTTCTTTCAAAGATGACCTCTAATTAACAACGTAAGTAATTTGTGAAAGCAGTTTCATGTGTGAAGAATTTGAAAGCTTGGCAGGTGCAGCAGCAGTAATAAAGAGGACATGGGGTTTAGTGAATGGTCAGGTGAGAGTGAGGGAGGTCACTGTCTGAAGATCACACCAGCTTCACAGAAATGCCCACTGAGCTGGGCCGCGCCTCAGTAGTGCTTTGTTTCCGTCATTCCTTTGATAATAACCAGCCACATTTTCCAGTAATTATCTTGGAGGCAGAAGCACTTCCACTTGATTCCTTATCATTTTCTCACATGCCAAAGATGCATTCCTCAGACTTGCTCCTTTCCACTTGTATATTGTCATTTAAATCACTGGACAGTCAGGGCTTGAATTGTTTTGTTGGCACATTCGCCTCTCACCATGTGGACGTAGCCCGTCTCTGTAAGCTGTCACTGGTCAGAAGAGCGAGTCGGGGGAGTGGCCTACGTGGCAATGACATTGCATTATCTCTGACAGGGGTCATGGGGTGAGAGGTGAGAGGGGCGCGCTAGACACTACAAAGAAACAGACTCTGGGCTACATGCTTCCTGCAGAGCTCTCCCTTATCGGTCAAACGTTCAACCCTGTTTATGTTTGCAGCAAAGGGGTCGGAAGTCCACCCAAACTGAGGCTGCAGGGCTGACAGCATTTCACTTGCTTTTGACAACAACTGGAATTCCTTCCTTGAGTTTTAGCAAATAGGTAAAACTTCCAGGACAAGTCACTTACATCTGAGAGAGGAGAGAGTCTTTCATGATGAGAAGAAGTTCTTGAAAAAGACGAAAGCCACCGCAAAGATGTAGGAAAAAAGCAGCACAGCCAAACACCTTTGTCATCAGAAGATGAGAAACAGGCTGCTATTCTTATTCCCAATTTGTCATTTCTGGTTTATCTGGTTTCTCTTTATAAATCGTCATTGAAGCATGTCAGAGCATGATTTTCATGACTTTCAGAAGCATGTTTTTTTTTGCTATCATCCAGGAATGTTTTCAACAAATCCAGGATAAAATTACAAAAGCAGGGTGAGGCAAACCCTGCATCAGTTTAATCAACCTTTTGAATCTCACATTTGTCATGCTATTAAGAAAAATTCAAAAGACTCAAAGTCTAAACATTTAATTTGTTGAGAATTTTAAACACACAGAAACGTTTTGCAATGTTTCAAGAGATTTTATGTTATTGACATTTACTCTTAGATTTCACTTACTTTTCATGTTTAAACTTTAGTTTTACACAGAAATTTCTTAACAGTTATAAGACTCTTAATTTGTACAATATGTAGTTTTGCATATAGTTAGATGCCAAATGCAGTGAGTGTGCATGTGGATGAATTGACGCAACTTAGGATGAAGTACCCACCTGAGGATGCATCTGCAGGAGCAAACTGCACCACACACACAGGTCCAATAGATGGTGCTATATTGTGAGACATTTGTGTGACTGAGTGTGTTGACACAGACCACTGCTGCTCATGTCCAGATTGATGTGCAGAACAAAGTGATCTGGAATCCATCATCAGTTAGGAAATGAATAAAATAAAGCGCTGGAGAAGTGTGATAAAGAGATGGAAGGAATGTTGCAGCATCGTTTATCAGATTGGAGATTTTAAGAGCTTGATTTATGGTTAAAACTCATGTCTATGGTGTGTGTTCCTGTTTGCATATTCACTGATCTCTTGACTGTGAAACTGCATGTGTGACAAGAGACACACACGCCTGCACACACACACATAGAAGCAGGGACAGAGGAGACCAAGGATGGGGGCAAGAGAGGTTTTAAACAGGCATCAGAGAAACTTTTGTACTTGAGAATGTATGAGTGCTGCTATGAATGTGATCTTCAGAGGAAATGGTAAAAGAAAGGCAAAGAGTGAAAGCGGGAAGAGGCTGCACCTGCAGAGGAGGTCTTCAGCTCTCAAGCCACCCGCTGCGCAATGAGAGAGACAGATAGAGAGACAAAGAGAGAGGGAGAGGGGGTGGGAAAGAAGCTGCAGCAGCTGCAAGGTTCAGGGAGAGAGAGAGGGGGAGAGAGTAGAAGTCAGAGATGGGAGAGGAAAGAGAGAAAAGCCATGGAAAGTAAAAGTGCAACCTCTTCCTCTCCCAAAGGCCCCCTGCTACGTCTCCCGTTTGCACTTCCATGAATCGTGTAAAACCGCAAAGAGGGGAAAAAAAATCAGCAGTGCTCGACTGGTGTTTGAAATCATATGTAAATAAGGCACATTGATAATGAAGCGCCAGAGGAGGAAATTCCACTAATTACCTTACAGAGACTTGACAGGGAGCAGGAGGCGAACATACTTGATGTGCTGTGCCTCCATGAAAAGCGCAGAAAAAAGAGAGGAAAAGATCTGATGGCAAGACGACAGGTTTCCTTTTAAAGTCAATGGAGGTCTTTCATTTGGCTTTTGACTGGGAGTGATCGTGGGTTTCTATGGTAAAGTTGGTTTGTTAAATTTAAAGAAATGGATGGGTTGAAAAGGAATCATGGCGATTCACCATTCAACTGTGTGTTTTAATTCATATTAGAGTGAGAGATGGATAAATTATGCATGTCAGAGGGGGTTGGCTTTCAAGTAACAGAAAGATCCCACAGGCGAGGAGATGTGAGTGAGTCTCTGACAGCTCCACTCGAGGCCCGCATTCTTGTCAAAATGAAATTCAGAAATACATTTTGTGGCATTTTTTACCATTTTAAACAACGAAAGAAATCAAGAAACTCAAGAAACTAACTTTTCGATATAAACACATGAAAAAAACTGAGGAAACAGAGGTGAGTTTAGATCTCAACCTGCTGCAGTCCTCCCTCAATCTGTTCATCTGAAGTAGTGAAGCATAGAGGAGGAGGAGGATATAAGAAGGACCTGTTGTGTGCTTGCAGATGTGTTGGAGTTGTATAAAGGTGGTCTGTGTCATGACTATAAACACATCTCCTTCCCCCTGCTTTTATTGTGCGTTCCTAACAGGCCCCACTAAATTATGTCTACAAGTGTGTATAATACTGGAGCATCTGTTTGTTCCCCTTTGAATAAATAGGTACTGTTTAAATTACACTGTTTAAATTACCCTCTTGTCGTGGCTGAACCACTGAAAAGAAAAACACGAAAATTAATTAGGAGACGGATGCTTATGCAGCATTTCTTCCATCCAAGGACATTAGTGCCGTCTTTGATAGATCGAGTAATCAACAGAGTGAAAACAAGGCATGTAACCTTACAAGGGTTCCTGAACTGCCTCAGTATACAAACATGTTCTAAGAAGAAAATTGTGGAGTTCATGTCAAACCTGCTCCTCCGTTCTTCCAGCAAACTTTCTTACCTCCTCCTCCGTCTGCGACGCAACACTTCCCTTCAGTGCACCAGTTGAGTTCAGAATTTTCCCTTCAGCTGCTGCTGCGTATCCACTGTCTCTGTGTGTGTGCCCAAATTATGACTCTTCTGTTTCAACATAGTTTTAATGCTCTGAAAAAGGTCTGTGTTTTTCCTTGAACCTGTGGTGGACAGGCCTCAGCAGGACACTACCCTGCTGGAATCTTTTAAGGTGAAAACCTTTCAATTCACGTCACAGTGTAAGTGGGGGGAGGAGGGGTTCTCTGTTACACTGGACTCTCTCAAGAAATTCAGAAGTATTTGGAACAATAAATAAATTTAGTACAATGAGGCCTTCTTACCACACCTCTTTCTGGTTAGGCTACTTTAAACACCACGTTAGAACTACGTCTTTGTCTTATTTTATATTAACTTGTCCTCTTGTAAGAAGGACCTTACCATGCACTGTTCTGCTCCTCCAGGCCTCAGGTTGTAAAGTGGGCCTTCATTTTATGCACAAATATTGCACAATTATGCATGCCCCAGAGGAGAGAGAGTATTGCTGATCAGTCACCGCTCAGAGCTGGGTACCAGCCCAGGTACAGAGATGGCAGCGAAAACACACTCTGAATCAGCAAGAGGAGAAAAAAAAGGAGGGTTCACTGTAGACACATGTGCCTGTGAAGGGCACACATGCCTGTTTACTTCAATGAGCTGCTGTGCGACATTTAGCCTGCAGGGATGTGAATGTCCTGGGCTGACTCTGTGGTTGAAAGGCAAGAGGCTCTGGCTGCTAATATGTTTTTCTCACAGGTTGAAGTTTCTTTGAGGAAAACATCTCTAGTTGACAGCGGTCAGGAATTGATGACATTTTTTGGTAAAATTTTGGTCGGAGGATAGAAAAAATAAAATCAAAATAAATTCAATAATATTTGTTAAACCTGTTAATTTTATGTTCCTGTATAATGATGAACATGAATTGAAATAATAATAATAATAATAATGATGGGTATACAACATGGAGGGACAGAGCTATTGGTCATTAAAACCAGCACGTTACAGAAACAGGTTTTATGTGGACAGACAGATGGTTACATAAAAATTAAAATTAAAATTATAGTTTAAAGTATAAGTATAAATTACACCTGTAGTAAGATTTTGCATTTCAACTAAATTAAGATTTTGAATCGAAGACATCTGCCACCTCTGTCCACAGTGCAATAAACTGCTGTTGCTGCAGGTATAATACTGCCAGATGTGCCAGAGAGTACCAGATGTGAGGCAGAGGGTGTGCACTAATATTCTTTAATTCAATGTGCATGACAAAATGTGACAGTAAAGCTGGGGGGGGGGCAATACAGGGCCATAGACCTCTGCAAGCATAACTAAACAATCACGAGTGGCTTTTCTAAGGGTCAACAGGTAGATCACAGATAAACTCAGCTGTCAGGGTGACTGTGTGGCGGCCACCGGTCGTTCTGGATTACTGGCCGTTCTGTGACTCTCCAGAACACACAGATGGCAGTCTGCCTCTGCTAACCAGTTCTAAACCACACCTCATTCATGAAATATGCCTCTACGTGTTGGATAGTCTTCTCTGTTAAAAAAAAAAAAAAGTCATTTTAATTTTTTGTTTGTTTGTTTTTTACCTCTTACAGCTCTGCCACCCTCAGAGAGGTACCCAGCTTTGAGACTTTGTCAGTGGAAATGGAGTCACTGAGGGGACACCTCTCACAGATTGACTCGCCGACTGTCCTCTGCCACAACGACCTACTGACCAAAAACATAATATACAACCACAAAGAGGGTGAGGAACAGCCAGAGACTGAGTGGATGCAGTTCAGCCCTGTTCTCCACCTTTAGCTGTAGCTGTGACGGAGCCTCAGTCCATCACTGAAGCTATTCCTAAATAAAAAGGCTGTCTCTTTTCATCAGGTTAAAATAATGCAGCTCACAGTTCACTTCACACAGCTTCCCTTTATTTCACATGCAGAGGTAAACCTGTGCATCACTGAAATCCTGTCCCTTTTTATCCAATATTTTGTCTAATTTGTTGTATCCTTTTTATTATGATTTTATGTTTCTTACACATTTTACAAAGATGCCCAGGGTGAATTTCTATCAAAAGAGTCTTCTTGTTCCTTTGGCTCCTGCAATAAAAAAAGAGGGAGAGTCAGCTACACCTGAGATGTGTTCATCATGTTGCCCTGGTAACTGCTGCTACTCTTCCTCTCTCTCCTCCTCCATCAGGAATAGTGAAATTCATCGACTATGAGTATGCCGATTACAACTACCAGGCTTTCGATATTGGAAATCACTTCAATGAATTTGCTGGTAGGTCTGTGTCATGATTAAAAGAAGTTCAATTTGCCAGAACATAGAGGACTGTCTGATGTGGAAATGATGTATACAGGATGTGATATACAGACTGCTCAGTTGGTGCTGTCTCTTCAACTGTAATATTATTTTATCTGTCAAATATGCACCATGAAACTATGTTCTTCTGCCCTGATGCTGCCAAGAGAAATTGCTGTTTTCATGAATTCTATTATGTAGTGTGCAGGATGATAATGGAGGCTTTGATGTACCAGCTGTGTGACAATGATATCTGACAGTGTCAGTTTGTACGTTTGAGGAGCGATCATCACTTTAACACTTTGAGATTGTGGTGATGAAACATTAAACACTGACCATGTCCAAGTGACTTTAACTGATCAGACAGTCACGTCTGAAAATTAGCTTTGTCATGTGTCATCAAATCCTTTAAGGCCTCATATTGTACGAAGTGAGATGACAATGACTTCTTTAATTATAAAGCAGGTCCAGGCTCTATATTAATACTTTGAAAGTATCAAATCCTCAGTCAGGCTTAAAACCAGCCGTCAGGACTTCCTGTGACTTTGTGATGTCACAGCTAAGCAGTCACCACCCTCAGCCATGCCCCTAACCCCACCCATGTGTATATATGTATATGGGAACTTTAAAAACTGACCATGATTTAAAAAAAAATCAGTTTTGTTCATCAGTTTCCTTACTTCCTGACGCTGTATGAAACCAGACCTAACCATTCAATTAAACCTTTATTTCCATGTTGTAAACTGTTTTCTTGTCTGTATACAACATCTATTGCACGTCTGCCTGTCCTGGGTGAGGGATCCCTCCTCTGTTGCTCACCCTGAGGTTTCTCCTGTTTTTTTCCTGTTAAGGGTTTTCTTGGGAGTTTTTCCTTAGTCGATGTGAATGAATGACACTGCCTAGCCCTGCCTTGCCTTCATTTTTAATTCACTAACATCTGCATTTGTGTGTGTTGTAGGTGTGAATGATGTGAACTACAGACTGTATCCGAGTCAGGAGCTGCAGAGGGACTGGCTCACAGCCTATCTGGAGAGTTACAAGCACAGCACAGGACGTGAGGTCACGGTTACAGAGGCAGAAGTTACGCAGCTCTACATTCAAGTCTGCAAATTCTCACTGGTGAGTGTCTGTTCCCCCCAACTGTTGAAATGTTGAAATTGGTCATAATGTAGTCTTTGGACAGACTTTGAAAAGTGACAGTTATTTCCTTTCATGGAGTTGTCCTATAATATCTCATCATTATGAGATTAGTGAGTACATTTCAACATCCATATGTGTTTGTGCAGGCCTCTGAAATGGCAGGGTGGCAACACCTCACCAACACATTTGAACAATTTCACTTTTCCAGGACCCAGAGAAAAAAAAGTCCTCAAAGAAAAACAAAGCTGATCTGCAGCTGACCCATTGCTGCTCAGAGTTTGATGGACTCCATCTGAGTTGATTAGAAACTGCCACAGGGAAAAATGGAAGAAAGGAGCCAAAATTATTTTTCTTATAACCACAATTTCCATTCTTTGGTGGCTCAAGTGGTGCTGGGCTATCAGTCTAAGAGTGCTTTCACAGCTTAACACAATATGTAGAATTGTCTGACCAGTTTCTTTTGAAGAGGTCCAGAAATGATAAGGAAGCATATTACTTTTTAAAATAACTTGGGTCTCCACAGAGGGAGTATTGACCAGGGAGTGGGGGGTGGGAGGGGTGGGTGATAACATCATGTTGATTGAAATCAGATTTTCTATGAAGACCCAAGGAGGACTGGAAGGAAGTGGGAGAAATTGATCACTGACACTTATAAGCCAAGTTTCCAGCTCAACTGCTTTTGACAAAACTGTGTGTGAAAGTGACGGAGACAAAAGAAACAAGGTCCTGCCTATGGTTTCTCTTCGTGTCTTATGATCACATGAAATATCATGACCTGAACAATAGGTACACAACAATAATGTGGTATTCTCTTACTGTAAGTTAACTGCCAAAACTAGTGGAATTTGTTGAAATAGAAAAAAGGTGGTACAAGGTTGCACCTCTGATAAGTTGGGTTTTGACCATACAGATCTGAACAGATGTTTGAATTGTCTCACATTACATCTGGTAAATCTATCTGATATAACTGATTATATCTAACTGGGTTTGACAGCAGTAATTATTAATTCAATCTGATGCTGTTTGACATTTTTTTTCTTCCTTCTTTTGTGAATTTGGTTAAATGCTATTGTATTCCTTTGTGTCACTTTCATGTCACTTGCCTGGAATAATCAACCCACATTGAAGGAAGACCATAGTGAAGTCGCAGCAGTTAATGATACACATGAATAGTGAAAGCCCAGGAATCAACTGAGCCAGCCTGCTCTGAAGGAAGCAGTGTGGCTCGGCTGTGTGGCATTGATAAAGCCTGGCTGGATGCCAGAGCTCTGTGGTGTGAAGCTGCCTCTCTCTAGTCTTAAATCCTGGGCCAACTGTGCCACGACACCACGGGGTCTTTACAACTCATCCTCACATCCACAGGGATCTCCTGTGCTGAGGCCCTAGCCTGCAGCTCTGTGATGTCACTTATCTGTTTTTGTCAATGGCTCCCTGTCACCGACAGCCTCTGCTTAGTGTTAGACTAATGCTCTCTTAATGGAGAGCAGTTATTAATCATAATAGAAACATGCTCAATCTCTCTCCAGCTAAAGACAGAGATTAGAGATGAAAATCTGCCAGGGAGAGGAGAGAAGCCAAGGGAAAACCACACATTGCTCTTCAAGTATTTCATTCCACCCTTTATTTGATTATCAAATAAAAATGTGATTATATCACTGGGCCACAGAACAGAGGCTTGTCTGGATCTTATTAGGACTTGCTATTAGTGGTCCTACCAAGAAGATTTACAATGAGGGTGGAGAACAACAGAAATTTATGGAGGCATGGAAGTCCACAAGCCTAAGTGAGCAAAGCCATTAAGAGAGAACCATTCAATACAGAAGTTTGTCATCCTGACTGAGCAGCGGCAGCAGCAGTTATGGGAGCAGTTATAACACGACAGCTGGAGGTCACTGGAGTCTGGTTTTACAGTTCTGCTCTATGGCACCGGGAAATGTAGCAAAAAAAATGACACAGAAATAAAGCGGAGTATTAGTGAGACCACGCAGCACCTGTGATCTTTAATCACCTCCAGAACTTCTCCTGAATGCACCATAGTGTGCAATCACCATTTGTACACTTTTAAAATACCTTCCTCTCCTGCAGGAGCTGTGTGTGGTTAATGAGTCTATCATTCTGTGAGACTGCTCCGGCTCAGCCTCCGTCAGCAGGCATTTGCCCCACTGACATGTTCTCGAGCGGGATCCCGACATCTGACACCCCATGTGACCTCCCTGCAAGGGAGACTCTGCTTTTGAAGCTTTAATTGGATTAAAGGGGCGAATTGCTGTTCCACAAAGACATCGTCAACATCAACTGAGCATGCAAGCACATTATTATGTTTAATGTTTCAGCTGTACTTTTAATAAATCAGACACTGTCAGTCACACACACACACACACACACACACACACACACACACACACACACACATGAATAAAAATATAATAAATGGTTAAAAATATTAAACATTATAAAAATTCTAACGTGCGGAGATCAACTTGTAACAGGGGATGGTAGCAACAAGTCAAGTGCCAGAGCGATGACAGTGTCTCATATTTTTTTTAATATGTTGCAACTGATCCATGTTGCAATTATGCCAAGTTGCAGTCAGTTGCAACATCTGAATTCTTTGTTCAAATAAATATCATGATTATGTCACTGATGATTTTATTTAATTGGCACAGATGTTAGTTGGGTTGGTCTAGTCCAACAGTGTTGCAGCCAGTTCTATCAAGTCTAGCCTTACTTTTGTTCTATTCTACATTGCCGTGATTCAGTATATCATTTTCAAATCAAGAACTATTTTGATATGGTGTTTTATTGTGCTCTATCTTCTTCTTCAGGCGTCCAACTTCTTCTGGGGTCTCTGGGCCATCCTGCAGTCACAGTACTCCTCTATTGACTTTGACTTCCAAAGGTTTGTACCTCTGACAGAAGCAGCTTTAGGAGATGTTTTTGTGGTTACCTACAGTGAGTGCAAGTGTCACTTGGCATGAACACTTGATCACATTTCCTAAACTGAATGACGTTGTGTCCGTCAGCAGATAGGCAGGTTACTAATATTAAAATGGACTTCTGACAGTCCCACCACCTCAACAGATATTTAACATAAAAATCACATGTGGCCACAAAAAAAAGTATAACCACCTTATTAAAGCACTACATCAATGACATAAATGCAAATGGAAAATACGTCCTGGGCATTGAATTCAAGCTCTCTGCATTTTATTTCTGTGTTGAGACAAACAGGATCTTCATTAGGATGGCCTGACCAAGAACTGGCTCTCAGAGAAATTGCTATTAAAGATCAGGGACTTGAGCCCAGAGTGTGGAAATTTTTCTTTTTAAAGACTTTAAGACTTTGCGTATTCAGACTCTGGCATAAAACAGTCAGGACTAGCTCACAGCTTCTACTCCTCTTGTCACTGCTAAATGGAGACAAGATATTTACACATGAAATTCTCTGTTTTTCTTTACTCTAAAACCACTTTATTGAAAAAAGGGAAGATGAAAAACCAAACGTCCACAAAGACTTTTAAGAAAGAAATTAATTTGTTTTATTTTGAAGGGTATCATGATCCACACGGGGACTAGTCGTCTTTAAACGAGTCCAGGAGACATTCCTCACCACCAGCTACCAGACAATGAAGTTCAGGAGGGCAAAATGTTTCCCTCCAGCCCCACTTTTCACTCCTGTGTGCCCCGCACCCGCCACAGTTGTGATTGTGATCCTAATCACTATTGACATACGGCACCCTCCCCTCTGTGAGGCTTTTCCCTCCCCAGTCACTAGATCAGTGACAGGGCCCCAGCCTCATTTTGATCTGGACCTCGGAGGAAATGTGATCCGGAGGGGTGCCGAGGCACAGAGGCACTATTGTTCCCGTGCCGTCGGTCCTCCCTTACATATACGTTTCTCATCCCTGGCTGGGCCACGTTGGCCTGCTAGACGTCTGCTCCTCTAAGCTGCTGGCTGAAGTTGTCCTAGAGCGGAGGGTGAGGGTCAGGTTTCATTTCTTCATCTACAGGGCTAAACTGAAATGAGCCATGAGAGCAACAATAACCACAGGAAAACCAGGTCTATGGCCCTAATACATACTCACACAGGGACAGACTTAAGCAATAAGGAGAAGACAAAAGTGGTGACAAACTGCACAGTCGGGGTCACACATGTATATGTACATTTCTGAAGTCATTTCAAGCTTCAGATATTTGACTCTTACACGAACATGCATCTAACTTTTAGATTTAAAGCTAATCTTTCCTGCAACATTCAGGCGCTCCAGACTACCGGTTTTAGAGCGGCTCAAACAGAGAGTTTTTAAAACACTGCTCACCCTGTTTTTAGGTGTGCAAAAACCTATGGAAACAATGACCTAGGCCTCCAGCGTTGCTTTATCAGACTCAGCTGATGAAAGCATCATTGTCAAATTACAGATGTTACTCTGACTCACAGCTGTCATGTAGTTGATTTCTGCTATTGAGAGCCCTGGGATTGAGCTATAAAACCGACTATAAAACAACAAGAAGAGAGAGAGTTTTAAGAGGACTCCAGGGAGACCAGCCTGTCGTTCGTGCGTCGGCTAATGGGGATCTTTAATGAACAATAAAAGATAAACAACAAGCTAATGGAGCTTGTGCAGGTACAATTTTGTGAGGTGATGATTATTGTTATTTATTCACCGTAATAGATTTAGTATTTAATGTAATGAGTAATGCAGTGTTAACCATAATTTACTTGTCACTTGTAGTTGCAGTTTTATTTCCACTATCCACACTGCAGTGCTGCTTTATTCTCTGGTAACAGAACATTTCTATCATAAGAGATAATAACTTGGAGTTCAACCATTTATGTGCTTATGTGTGTCTGTGTGTGTGTGTGGAGTGTGTGTGCTTCCTCCCACACACCACACACACACACACACACACACCCACAGATCCCCTGAGCCAAATCTCTGCCGTCTTCCCAGCGAGTGACAGGCGTCGCCCAGGCCTTGTGCTTTAACCAGGCCCAGATGTAGATGTGACAATAGGGAGCCACAAGGGGAATGCAGAGCTGCCCTCCCTCCGCCGTGTGTATTTACTTTCCTTATATGATTTTATTCATGTGTTGAAAGTGTCTGCGAGTCAGTGGTTTAGATTTGTGGACGTGTTGGCAAGGCAAGCTGTTATTTGACAAAGACATTATTATGAGGAAATGAATGAGGAGGAGGCCCACTGTTTGGAATAGCTTGACTGCAAAATTGGGGGGAATTGTGCACAAAAGCACATTGTGAAATGGAGTACCTGCTTTGGAGGGAGTTCATTTTCCCCCTACTTCTGCTAAATAGAAAAACATCTCGGTTTCATCTGTAATGATGATAAACGTTGAGCACGCTAGTTTTAGGTGTCGACTCTAATAGAAACAGAGGTGAATGGGATTGTCTGTGAGGACCACTGTTCTTCTAAATGGCTCTACTCAAATCTAATTTCACCTCTGAAGGGTGTGGAAGGGACAGGTCATTACATTAACAGTGCAAAATCCTTTTTCTTTTTCCTTTTGGATACGCTGACACTAAAACCCTTTTCACTTTTTATTTCAATTAACTAAACACCTTTTTAATGATTTTGATTGTTTATTTTTATTCTGCTATTTGAAGTCATTTTATTTAATGTGTGTGAAGACTTTTCATTGAGGGGATGAAAAGCAATATATTCAAACCTGGAGAACTTACTGACAGAATCAGGCTTGGGACAGAAACTATGGCAAGGCAGATTGTCTTTCTTCCAACTAGAGACAACACATGCAAATACATGAACCTGCTGTTCACTCACAAAACGTCTTCATCAGTTTGATAGTATGCGTTACAAATGAAAGCATCACAACACAAGTGATCCCAGAGGGCACTAAACCTGGCTGGGACTTCTTTTTTGACTTTGACAAACCACTAACAAGTGTGTACCAGTGTTTCACAACACATTCTGCACAGGTAAACACCTGCCTACCAGGAAGACTTTCACAGTCACTGTTGTCCACAGGCCTTTTGACTCTGCACGAATATGAAATGAAAACAGGCAGAAAGCACAATGAACACTGACCTCACTCTCAACGTGTGGTAACATTATATATATGTCTTTATACAGAAATGTAATTAGATGATCCAAACTTCATCATGAATGAAATCCTTTTTTTATTGTTGCACATTTTGTGTATTTTATTGCCTCAAATGTAACTTTTAACGAGGGTTGGACATCGTCTCAGTTTTATCAGTTGTGATACTGATTTTGTTCATCAGATCTAGTTCTTATTGAATCTCTATGATGATTTCAATATCCTGAACAGAGAAACACAGAATGAGTATTTCAACAACCAAAGGATCATTAACAAAAATGAAACTATTTAAATATAATAATAGAAATAAAAACATTTTTTACAGATAATTTTTAAGGAAGAATTATTATTATTATACACATTTCTACTGTCACAGAGAGTGACCATAATAAAACAGACAATGCAGGAGCTACTTGTAGAAAAGAATCTAGAGCAGAATCTGCCAACACTGTCTTATATACCAGCTATAGCTATAGCAGGGCTTTAATTCTGACAGAGACGGGGAGGGGGGGGTCACCCAATATGTGTCTGAAACACCTG
>OMNW01011237.1:0-20283 GCA_900303245.1 Selene dorsalis
AGATTTCTAAATGTGTTAAGAGATAGTTTGATAGACAGGTGTGTTTGGTAAGGTGGTATGTGAGGTTTGACTACTGCTGACATCATGTCATTGTTTTCAGGTGTACATCAGCTGTTCAGTCGTGGTATGTGAAGCAGGAGCCTCAAACACCAGATGCTCACGGGGATGCATCAACTCCACATGGCTGAGCGGTCATCACCACCGAAAGAGAGAGGCCATCATCCAAACCGCCAACCACTTTGTTTCCCAGGGCCCCCTGCGCTTAAAGAGATCAGCAGAGGCTCCTGCAGCCACAGGTATGAAAATGGGGAATGTTTCCTTGTCAGCACAGCCGACTTGTTTGACTTTGGACAAGACTGAATTCAAGTTGTGTTTCTCTTTTCTCCAGTGACCAACCTGAACCTGAACCTGCTGTTCATCGCTGGGTGTCTTCTTGCAGCTGTTGGCATGGTCTGTGGAGTAATCATGTACAAAGTCAAGACGTCAAAGGTGAAATACCAACCTTTGCCTACATCTGAAAGTTAAGACTGCAGAGTTTGCAGAATTAAGAAGACATCTGACCCTCTAAACCTTTATTTTGACAATTTTCTTCTGCATATTTTGGGTGTTCATGTTGTTCATGAAGCAGGGGAACAACCAGACACAATGATACAATGATTAAAACTGATTTGATTATCAACTAGTACTGCAGATCCTGAGTGAAAGGTGTGGGAATTCAGGAAACCTTATAAACGCTTTTATTTGCATGTACTGCAGTCTGATTTAAATACAAGTGTCGTAATTGTCATTATGTTGTATCATTATAATAATATGTACATTTTTACGGCTTTGGATGAATCTAGACATCAGTTGTAATGTGATTTATGGAAAAATAAAACGATATTCACTCAATTTGGCTTTTGTTATTTTTATGTATTTATTTATTTATTTTTGAATGGACAAACAGCAAAACAACATTCTTTCCTGTGGTTGGACACTATCCGTGACCTTATGCAAATGTTTCCTGACAGATAGAGGAAGGCTTGCAGAACATTTGAAAAAGTACTATGGGTTTTTTTTCTGCAATATGTCTTCCAAACCAAGGGAGCGGGCTCTAAATGAGACAGGTATATTGTTTGTTGTTGTGATGATTTGTCAGAGTAGAAAGGCTTTGAATTTGATGTTCAGTCTTACTCTTGCTCCAATGTCAAATACAAAGTTTATTGATTTATAACAGATGCGCAAGTTCATCAAAACACCAGAGAAATATAGTCTTCAAACATGGACTGTATGCAAATGCACCAGTGAATGTGTCAGATTTATTCTGCATAATCACAGCCTGTAGTATATTCAAATATCTATGCTGAGAGATGAAATGAGGTGAACTAACCAAAGTGTGCGACAGCAACGATCACACAACATAGCTCTGATTGACAGACCCAGTTGTTTCTGGAATATTATAAATGAAAGGTTGAAGTAAAAAAAAAAAAAAGGAATTCAATAAAAATAAGATGTTTTTTTAAAAAGTTTTCTCATTTGTTACACATTGATCCTACTTTGACTACTTTGAATTATTAAAAACTCACCTGTCTTTCGCTTCAGAAACAAAGCAAATAGGAAAATGATCATTTAGTTAATTTCCAGTTGGTGTCCATTTTATTGTATAATCTAGAAATAATGATTTTAAAACTTTACAATGAGGAATAGCAGTTAATATTCCTGAACAGCTGAACACCTCTTCCAGACACACAGTGAATGGGCAGACTCAAAAATCTCCTGATTATTGCAAGCAAAGTAGAACAATTATATATAACTACTAATATATGTAATTTATTGCTGTGGTGCTGTTAATAATTGGTTTTTGCCACTGTGAACATTTGAACTACTGCTTCTTTCTCATTGTCTTCCTTTAGGCCTCTACATGGGTGCAGTAAATTAAAATGCTTTTGAGTTGAGTCACAGATATAAAAAGGTGTCAGCATGCCAGTATGTTTATTTCTCATTGTTGGTGGCTGTGTAAATGTATGTAAGAAGAATTAAAGGAGAAGTTCCGTTTTTTGCCATCTAAACCTTATTTCTAGCATAAAATACCCCCATTTCCTCACCCGAACAACTTTGATGTAACTTGGAGTCCTTCGGAAGATATTTAGATCCACTCGCGATCTACTTATATCCATATAATGGGAGTTCTTGGGGCAACGATGCAGCGTCTAAATAAGACATTATCTGCCGCAAAACTCTTCATTTCACCAATATTTTGTTATGAATCACCAGCACTATTCCCCCGTGAGTTCAGAGCGGCTTGGAGTTGTGTTGTTGTTGTCATCCGGGGTTTTTTACACGGCTTTTCACTGACCTACAACTTCGGCAGTGGCACGGAAGTGACGTCATCCGCTCTCCAGGTGGCCTCCGTGTGACCTATTACCAAGGGCTGAGGGCAAGTGAGCGAGGGCGACTCAACCCGCTTTTGGAACGCAGCCATATACACCTATGTTACAGCCTAACCCTAGAAGCTTCCTAATAGCTTCCTAGAAGCTATTATGTAAAAAACCCAACTGACAATACAGTGACATACAATCGTGCTAT
Source organism: Selene dorsalis (assembly GCA_900303245.1). NCBI lineage: Eukaryota > Metazoa > Chordata > Actinopteri > Carangiformes > Carangidae > Selene > Selene dorsalis. Next base: position 2,566 of record OMNW01011237.1, read on the forward strand.
TGTTCTCATAGTCAGCTTATATAGACCAGTACAGTTACAATACAATGCCCTTATATCAGTTACAACCACATTATAAGGGAGACTGGGGCATCTTGTCAAACTGATCATGTCTCCCACACCAATAAGAGTTATGTAGAAAATCCAACAGTTGCACTCACTATTCCAGAACTAATTAGCTCTTATATAGCTCTATATGTGAAAGTCAGCTCAGGTGCCAACTTTTTTCTTACTGTTCAACCCTGCAAGTAAACAATCCAGGTCCTTATGTAAATCAAACTTTGATAAGTAGTTTTGTACAATTATATTACTTTTTCAGAGTATAGCAGAATACAGGTGTATTTTGATAACTAAACCAAAGTCCTGTGCTAAAGCTAGATTACAGTAGAGAAAAAAACACCAGAAACTGGCCCCAACCATGAACTGATAAAAATCATTTTTACACCGTGTACAAGAAATTCTGTTTCAGTATTAGATTTTAACACAAAATGATGCAGGAGTTTGCATCCAGCGAAAGCATTTTTCTCTGCTTTACACACAGATCGAGGCTATGTTTCACATTTTGTGTTGTGTCGCTATGTGTGCATACTGTGCATATGTCTGTTGCATTTTACTATATGTTCGACTTTAAAAATGTAACCCTGCAATCAAATATACCAGTAATCTGATTACATTTTTTTGTGCTATAACAGATTACAGTTACCTTTTTTGTGTATCCTAATTATGTAACATTGTTACATGTAATCTGTTACTCTCCAAGTGAAACACATTGGGAAATCACAAGGGTGTGAACACAGGAAGACAGGAAGACACTAACTACAAAATAGAACAGGAAATCACAACACACACCATGACAGATTAATTGAATGATTGATTGATGTAAGCAATAATATTTGCATCATGTGATATTGGCAGAATAAAAAACCCCGATTCATCTTATTTTCAAACACCAACAAGTAGTGAAAAAATAAAAGGTGCCCCGTCCGTCATTTTTTGTGATGTTGTGAGTTTTTGCAGTGCATGTGTTGTGAACTTGATGAAGATGTCTTCTGAATTTGTTGTACATTTGTTTCTTTGCATGTGTTTTCTTAAGAGGCAGTGCACTGAGCTCTCAGGACCACTATGGTTAAGAATCTGATGAATTATGGGATCATGGGATTTGTTGACAATTAAGAAAAGTTACAAACAATGTTGGAGTTATTCTTTAAAGAAGGAAAGAAAGTGTCTTGAAATGATTATCTGATTTCAAATCTTAAAAGCTTCAATCAGAGACAGTACCAAACAAAAAGTAAAAAGAAAAAAAATAGAAGAAAAATAATAAAATAAAATTGTCAGATTTTGTAATAATTAAAAGTATTTTAAGTAATGCAGTAACTTAAAGCAATAAAAGATGGTGTAAAGAAGTGAACATCTGTGGAAACATAAAGGAAAAAAATGCACTTATCTCAGAACTGGAAGGATTTTATATAAGTCTTTGATATGAGTTTGTGTCTTTTGTTAAGTTGCCGTGTGTTAAGCCCTCAGGGCACTGTAGTAACTGCCAAAGTCAACAGGAGGGTCACTGCCCAATTTGGATCACTGCCACATAGCTGGCCAAGATGATGACACATGGACGACGACAATTAGGTATTACCAGTCCTTCAACAGTTCTGACTGAGCTGTAAATCTTAACTGTCTGCTCTGTTGGTTTCACTCATGAATTTTGATAAAGGCTGCTGGAATGAAAACCAAGTGTCAGCGCCATGCAATGTGCTTGTCTCTGAAGCCCAGTTGTCTTACCGTAAATCCCTCCCACTGTGTCTGTAGGTTTCCAGTAAGTAGGTCTTGTTGTTGCTGCTCATTATTTGCATTCCACCAGAGGAACCTGGAATTACATTTTAGTTCCAACAACGGCACTGGTTGGGGCGTGATACTTCGTGATACTTTCTGTTCAGTAACTTTCGAGGTGTGATCTGCGTACTGAACATCTTGGTTTGTATGAGAACTGATAAAATCAGAAAAAAAACAGAAAGAAGTTGAACACCAATTAACATATTCCTTCAACCTACAGAAAACATACATACACATAAGAAGATCATAAGACTATCCAGAATACTATAATAAAAAGCTCTAGGTGGATAATACACTACAAAACCAAATTCACCTCATCACTGAACACCACTAACATGGAGCCAGCTTCACAGCTTCTAAAGTCAGCACGTATGTTGTCAAATTGATAAGGTTGTTTTCTGAATTTATGGCACATTTGTGTGTGAGCATGAATTTTCTTAAGTAGTAAGAGCCAAAATCATCAGCACTGTCATTACCCAATATGCATTACTACCCAATCTGTTGCTGTGCATGCATGAGCCAGTCCACCATCTTGAACAGCTAGGTATGGCAACAACCGCTTCTTGAGTTTGACAATGTGTATGGTGAGACATCATGGACAGCATTAGAGTTAGTTTGTCACCACTTCATCTACATCACACTCGCAAAAATCGATCTGTATATTAGGAATGTTTTGTTTGGATTTTCTGATTCAGAAAAAATATTTGTTTTAGAAAAGATTTTAAAATTTGTTCAAAAAATAAAAATAAAAGCACTGATGAGGTCATGACGTCAGTGTTCTTGTTGTATGAGGATCACATATATGAACTGATAGTTTTATTTATTCATTTATTGTTTGTCAGTGTCACAACTCACACTTCACCTGTGATGAATGGTGTAATTCATTTCACGCAGTTGTTACCAATCCAGTTGTTACCAACAGCTCTAATGTGTTTTGTCCAATTTTGTTGCTGTACTTAGCTGTCCAAGATGATGGACACATGGATGCGCAGCACACTTCAGGCACAAGTCGGGTAGTGACAAGGAGTCAGTGCCAATGCTTCAACAGGTTTGGCTCGAGGGATGAATCTTAAAAATCTTGTTTTTGTTTGACCAGTTTGTGTCACTTGCTGCTGAGCCAAAAACAACACATCAAGGTCATGTGCCTTTGACGCCCAGTTTTCTTACGGTAAAGACAACCTGTATCTGTAGGTTTCCAGGGAGGAGATCATTGTTATTGCTGCTCATTGTCTTCAGCCTGTGGCCAGATAAACAAAGCAGGTTACATGACAACAACTCCTAGTTGTGCACACCCTGCTATTATTTTGTACATCATCGTGAAAGTAAGTTTGGGCAGTTTGTACCCACTAAATGTGAAAGACTGGTGAAAACATGGTCATAGCCAGCTATGAGGTCACCGAGGTCCGGACCTCGGTAAAAAAAATTTCTGAGACAAAAAAATAGAAGAAGCCCCAAATAGCATGATAAACATGTTGGACAGCTTTTATTTTAAAATGATGCACGGGAAGTTATCTGATTGGGGGAACGCAGAAAACTTTAATTCAGCTGACAGGCACCTTGGTGTGTGTGCGTGCATTGGGGCCGTTCAGATGTATTGTCTTTGGCACACATAGACCCAATGCTTTCATTGTAGACACACATTTTGGGCACAGCATGTATTCAGCGCACTTGTTTCTTCATGCATGTTTGCAGCGCACAGCTCCGTGGACCTGCTTCTCCTGCGGGTGTTGTGTCAGGCCGGTTCTGCTCCATTTGAAAGTCATGTCCCATGATTTTCAACCTCCTAGCAGAGGGGGAACAATACCTGAGATTCTCAGCTGTAAAGGGTAGGCTAAGTATAATCATAGAATTGGATTAATCATAGAATGGGATTGACTGAACACGCTACGAAGAGGTCTCGCTCTCACACACACATACACACACATGCACACAGACACACACACACACACACACACACACACCTTTATTGCAGGCACCTTAATTAGCTTAATTTGTGTGTAGTGTACAGCTTGGGTAGTGCACTTGTGGTTGTAGGTATCACTTTGATAGGGTTACATAGGTACTAGCTGGAGTGGTCAAAACACATAGTTTTGCATAGTGATGTATAGTCAAATACTGTGAACATTTTCCCCCACAGCACAGGACCTCACTGGCTACAGCCCTGGACGAGAATACAAAAAGAGGGAAGGTTCACCTTTTCTTTCCTTACTCAGTTTTAAGAAATACAAATAAACATGTTAGATCAAGAACCAAACAAAATATTGATCAGTCAAATATCAATGTCATTCATTTAGTGATAAACCTCAAGTAACTGTTGTCTGGCCAGTGATATTATCTAATTATCAGGGATTACAGCTACACATGTGTGACAAAAATTAGAAATGCTCAATGGCGCTTGTGTCACTACGATGCTTTTGTGTCGCTGACAGGTGATAATGAAACTAATGAAACACATGCAAAGACACAAACACACAAAGCTATTTAACAACAGTTAATAATTGATCTGACTTTTCATTTTCTAATCTCTTCTCTTTTCCTACTACTCTTGTTGTTGCCTTATTTGGGTCCTTGTCTGGTATAATTTCCTTCTCTTTGTATTTTCATGTGTCGAATATCTTTATCATTGGTGTTAAAAAAATAAAAATAAAAATAGATTTGAAAAAAATCAACAAACTGACACAAAGTGCATAAAGATGGTTAGTTTTACACATGTCCCATCCTAATGTATTTTGGTTTTACTTGATAAAAAAAATTCCCCTTAAGTTGGTAAATAATTAGAAGATAATAAATCAAATATATTTGGAGGTTTTAGTTGAACCTCTGACCCTGATTGCTGCTGTGGATAGTTGTATTCAGACATTAAGCTGTTCTGGTAAGTTATTACTCATCAGCCACTATGACATTTTTGCCGTACCATGTACCATCAAGGGGTATGTGAGGTGATACGTGAAACTTCTCTCAGGTGTATCCTCACCTTAATCACAGATTATCGCCGCATCACTGCACCTTTGTTATATTCTCACTTGTCACATTCTTGTCATGTCAAAATGTCCATTTGTGGATAGCATCTCCTGCTCAAATAAAAGATGCTTGTCTAACTCACTCAACTTGCTTCCACCACAATGAAACCACATGATAACAAACCACTAGACTGTAGCGTTGCTTTTGACAATATTGATCACTGTCTTTTGCTAGAAAAACTCAGGGATTATGGTTTTGAATCTACTGCCTTGTCCTGGATGAGGAGTTATCTGACCTGCAGAAGGTAAAGAGTGTTTTGTAATGGCAGCTTGTCTGACAGCAAAGAGCTGTACTATGGGTAGTCCTGCAGGGGAGTTGCTTAGGTCCTATTTTATATTCAGTTTTTACAAATGACCTTCCATTAGTGTTGAATAATGCAAAAGTTGTTATGTATGCGGATGATTCTACCATGTACAGTGCAGCAATGACAAATTTTGAGCTATCTGATATCGTGAGCATTGAACTCAAGAAAGTGGCAGACTGGGTGCACAAAAATAAATTAGTGTTAAATATCTCTAAAATAAAAAGTATGATATTTGGTTCCAGACATGCATTGGTAAATGATCCTCAACTACATCTATCCATTGATGGAATATATATTGAACAAGGAAACAAGATCAAGTTACTTAGAATAGTCATGGATAATAAACACTCATGGTCAGAACATATCGATCACATTACGAAGAAAATGGGTAAAAGTATTTCCGTGACAAGAAAATGTTCCAAATATGTGGAATCAGATACACTGAATTGTTACGTGTGGGCAGGATAGCCATCCAGGTGTGTGTGTGTCTCTGCGTTTGTGTGTGACTCCCACTGTCTCCGCCCTGCTCTGCCTTCCTGGCTCAGGTGCTGCTAATCGCCTGAGCCGGGTTAAAGGAGGGGCAGTAGCGGGGCGGCTCTCTCTCTCTTCTCCCTCTCATTGCAGGTGGTGTTGCTGGAGGCATGCAGAGTGGGCCACGCAGTTCTTGGTCCCTGGGTTGCTTTAGCCTGAGTTCCCTGGCCTGTTGGAGGTGCCAGGGCTTTGTTGTTTTAATTTAAGTTAGTAGTTCCTGGTAGTCCTGTTTTTCGTGTTTTCTTTAGTTTCTTCTTCTATAGGTTAGTTACTTTGGGTTAGGTAGTTTTAGTTGGCAGGAGTCCTGGATCTGACGGTTGTGGCAGGCTGGTCTGACGTCTCCTCCCTCTTTATATTCAGTTTGGCCGGGAAATCCTGCCTCTGTTTCCTTTCTTTTATTTGATTGTTTTTTTTTTTTAGTTTGATGAATAAACTACCTTTTCATTGAATGTGCTTGGTCAGCCTTCTTTTTATGTTACGGGCCTCTTTGTGTTCGAGCTTTGGTTTCGGTTTATATCGGGGCCGTAACATGAATCAAGTAATCAAGGCTTTAGTGTTGTCTCACCTTGATTATTGCCTGATTATATGGACATCTGCAGCCACAAAAGACATTAGAAAACTTCAAATTGCACAGAACAAAGCAGCTAGAGTTTCTCTCAATTGTTCACCGTACACAAATATCTCAAACAATGCACCGGCATTCATCATGGCTTTTAGTTGAAAACAGACTAAAATTGAGTCTTCTAACTTTTATTAGAAATGTGATTAACGATAAAAAACCACGTACCACCACACCAGAAATGTAAACAAATATGCATCCAGACAATCAAGCTATGATTACCTATTCACACCTAAACCTAGAACAGACCTTCTAAAACATCCTGTAATGTAATTGTTTTCTGTTTGTGTATATGACATGTGTGATGATGTGTTACAGTGATCTGTAACAGTGATGAATGTGATTATGTATTAACTCAAATGTAAATCTTTTTTTTTAATTGCATTGGGGACCCCAAGAAGAATAACTGATGTAACGACATCAGCTACTGAGGATCCTAAAAATAAACACATAAATGATAACAAATTCAGACCTGACCATCTGTGTCCTAAAGCAGAAATCTGCTTGTTCAGTTTTGGTCTGATATTAATATTAACTGACACACCTGACCTGTATCTGCAGGACTTTATGCACTGCATTGTTTCCAGATGATTGGTTGATTGGATAATTGTGTGAATAGCCAGGTGTACAGGTGTCCCTAATATAATTAGGGAAGTCATCCATGTATGTACATTGTTTTTATATTATTTTCATTCTTATGTTTTCTAAGTCAAACTTAGTTTTTTCCCGTTTGAATGTTCCATTTTATTTCTTATCCTTGTTTGGAAAAAAGGACAATAACATAATAACATCACAAATAGAAAATATAAAGATGTGGAAACTTTCCATGATTTCAAAGATATTTAAGTCCTGTAATAGCAGCTGCATAGACAGATGGGAACTGTGCAAACTTTCACGTTTCACGTTGTGGCAGTGTTGCGTTATCAAGTTGTGTATGGCATGAGGTGATGCGTGCAGTGATACGTTAGACTACTTTCAGTTGCACCCTCACCATCTGAGGTTATCAGTGCATCACTTGCACCTGTCTTACATTCATGTTTCTCACGGTCTCTTCAGAATGGGTTCAGAGTGATGAGTGAGTCTAGTCCAGCCCACAGTCTGACTCACAGCAGCCTCCTCACAGAACACATTTGTGAACCATTTTACCCACCAGTCTGTTTGTGAGCGCCTTTTTTGTCAATTAGTTTTTCCTCAATTGTTTTAATCTAATTTTTTAGACATTATTTTTATAATGTATATATATTCCAAACTTACGTGTTTGTGATTGGTTGAGAATCAACTAATCATTTTGGTCAAGGAGACTTATACAAGCGATTTTCGTGCAGGTTTTTGGCAGATTAGCTCTTTACACTTTTGCACACGTCCCAAAACAATTCAGAAATTGTAATCTGTTGAGAACAACAAACAGGACTGTTTTTGTCATTTGAGAATTGAGCCAAAGTGAATGAGAAAACCTTTAATTGAAGAGGAACTATGTGAGATTTTTTTAACTTTATCAGGTTTTAATTATTGATTTATTGAACAGCTTCGAGTGAGTAACTGTGATGGTTAAATGACTTGTTACATGGAGAATGGAGGCTCTCTGCCTTCCACCTTGCATCTCTTAGCTGAAAACCAACCTTGGGGGAACAGTGCCTCCGCCTTAGTGTCCCAGCTCTCATCCCAGCGGCACCACGGCACGTATCCCGTAACCTCTTGCTTATGACAGATAAGACTACACAATATACATCATCATCACACGTATATAACGGATTGCTTTATTGTTGGCTTCATTGAAATCAAGGGGGGGCAAAACAGTGAAAAAGCCACTGGACTTGAATTGTTTCCCTTTAACCCAACAGCCGATGCAGTCTGTGGTAGTTCTGGCCAGAGACTCGAAACACAAGGTCCCAGTATCATAAATAGTGAATTTATTCTCACAACGAGGGTGTCACCCAAAAAATACAGAAACCAAAAAGAAACTATCTACAAACAATATCAAAGAAAACAACAGTTAACACAGCTAAACTGAAAATAACTCAACTCAGCATTAACATAAAATAACACTGACCCCACACAAAGAGCTCCCTTCCCCTGAGAGACTAGAGCCTAAGACAGGAATCACCTGGGCTCAACCAAGCAGGAGGGAAGATCCCTATTTCATCTGCAAACAGGTCAGTATCCATATTAATAAGTCTCCCCTCGTCTCACACTGGACATTCACTTCAACTTCTAACACACACATCTATCGTATCATATACATCACATACTATCCACAACATAACATTTCACCCTCTACACTAACACTATCTGTAGATGGTATTACCTGATGACCTCATCAGTGAGGTCATCAAGAGCATAAACACAGGAAGTAAAAAGCACTTCCTCCTTTTGTCTCTGGACCCCCTGGTGAGTATGAAACACCTTATCTAAAATAACCATCCTTAGCCAATGCACTTAACTGAACTAATAAACACATTTAACTTTACTTGTCTGTGTATGATTTATCCAGAAATGTTTATGTAAATGATCTGTTCTTAAATAAATACTGAAAACTCAAAACAAACCCGGGATAAGATGTGTCTGCAAATTATGGAACAAGGATGGACTACTGGCTAAACAAACACTACACAAGCATGTTAACTCAAATAAACATAAAATGTAAAGGGACAAATGGTGTGACCTCACCCACTTTGTCACACAGTCTCAAACAAATGTTACGTAACAAAATTAGTTAAAATGTTGTGTAAAATGTGGAGTGTAATCTGATGCGTGAAGCAGATATGGATGTGGCCTTTTTTTTTAAATTCTTACTGTATATGTCAGACCCAGAATGTAGGAGGAAAAGAGTCACTGTGTTTTTGTACATAGATTAATAATATAAGGTGTTTTGTGAACAACCACATGGTGACAATATCTGTGTAAACTAAGAAACTAAACCATTTCATTTTAATCATAAATATCTGACAGTGATTCAGCTGTCGCCTTGTGTTGGCAGCTTCTTTCCCGGAGTCTGTGAGTTAAGACTGAATCTGTGTCACCTTATTCACCTTATCTCTGAATAATCAATCAGATCATAATCAATCTGATAACAATTTAAAAGAGAATAAAGACACCCAAAACAAAACACAGACGCGCACACACAAACACAGCATTGACTTTATTATGCGATCAAGACTTTGTGATATTCCCCTCTATTGTAAATAAAATGACACCATATGACCGTTCTCTGACTTACAAGGAAACTTTAACAGTTCATATTCACCTGACCAGAGCTACATAACATGTTTTTACTTTTTATTTATATCATGCATTTAATAAATGAAAGATGAATAAATGAAACATAACATGGTTTTAAAGAGGAATTATGCAGGATTTTTTAGCTCAGCTAAGCCACATTTTTACCATAATTAACAGCTTCAGAGTAATTGTGATGATTAGATAAATGACTTGTTACAGGGAGAATGGAGGCTCTCTGGGGTCTCCACCAGGCGTCTCTAGGCCAAAAACCAACCTTGCAAGATCAGTGCTGCCACCTCTCGTCTCTGTGCACTGTGACACAAACACGCCCCATAACCCGTAATCTCTTGTTTATGACATATAAGACCACACAAATATACACATCGTAACATGTTTACGATAAATAATGTTATCCACCGCTCTCCTGATTGCTTTCTCGCCAGCGTCATTGAAAACAAATGCACATGGCCCGGAGTGGTAGTGGTAGTGTTACCGCTCCAGTTTTACTAATGCACACTCTGTGGGTTAGTGACATCATGACCATCCATGTTTTAGCCTCAAATTAGGTTCAAGAGTTAAATTGTTGCTTAAATGTTGCTTCTTACCTAAACTAAATAGCAGTATGTTAACACATCAATCACAATCACATCACAATCATTTATTTTGTGTGGGGGGGGCTATGTTGAAATGAATCATCCTCTGTCTACTGTGGCCCTGATGGCTCAATCCACTGCTGTTTAAGAAAACACATGACAAAGACACAAACGCGCTGAATGGACTCTCCCAGGTCAAATTAAAGGTGTGTAAATTACAGGCATTTAACAGGACTGTATTGTTTGCTGAACACAACATAACATACTGACGTCTGATATCTTTCTTAGGTCGTGTGAGGATTAGTGCTACAAAAAAACCTGAAAAACCAGATAAAAGGAATTTTGTATCCACAACAAAACTGATTAGGTGAGGGTAAGGTATTATTAAGAGCCATAAATAGAAACACAAATCTTTCTCAGAGCAGCCACTGGTTTGTTTGACTGTGGTGCATTGCACAATGTACAATTATCAACACAAACAAAGAAGCAGTGATGATTGCAATGGTTCTTCCTGTTTGTACTGGTACTAAAAGATTGTTTGGTAGAAGAGACGGGTCAGAAAGCTGCTAAAAAAAAGGACATGGCTCAAAGCATGTTTGGAAATAATCTGGTAAAGCTCAATATTTTCCTCTTCTCCTGTGTTGATCAATTCAAAGATACAAAGATCACCTAGTTATACATGTCCTCTCCCAGTTTCTCTCTGGAGCAGGTCGGTGTCAGCCAATTAGAGGAGAGGAGGCTCTGAGCCTCTCTTCTGATGACTGAATGTTTTCTGATTGGTCCAAAAGAAAAATTGAGCAGGTTTCAGAGAAACCAAATCCTGCAAGTTTTGTGTGTCTTTTGACTGTTTTGTTCACAAAGTTTGAGAAAGTCGGCTCAGGGGTCTGTTGCACAAAACATGTTTCCTCCCAGGTATGGCACTTAAGGTATAATTTTCTTCTTAGCAAAAGGAGTTATTTAAGGGTGTTGCAAAGAGTATATGACAAGTTTTCCTTAGTTAAGGCATTTGCTGTGATCAAAGAGATTTTTCAGTGATACAATACACAGCCATGTCGCAGTTTGGACAAAGTCAGCAGAGCCTTTAAATTATTTTCTTTACTTAATGCAGTTTAGCTGACTTTATGTCATTCCTTAAATATACAACTAAGATCTACAAAAACTTCAGAATATTCTTATTAAACCTTGAGGAAAATGTTTTGTGATTTTAGGTAAACTTCAACTTAGACTTTAAAGAAAATCATAACTCAAGGTGTTTTGTGAAGCTGGCCCCAGTTTCTGAATACAGGCTGAGTACATTTCTCTGTGGACGAAGGTTTTGTTACTTTCAGAACCTAGAACCTAGACCTGCTTTATAATCACACTACAAATGAACATCTACCTTTATACTGTATGGGCTTTGATGACAGGAATGAGCAGGAGCAGAATGGATAACTATAATTTGAGAAGAGACTTTTGAGTGGTGGGTCACACTGAGATCAGCTAGGTTTAGGTCTCCAAGGTAGAATCTATGAGAGCGCTTTGATCTTCCGCTTTTCTCTTCTTGTTGAAGTAACGCACCATCACAGCCATCAACACCACAGACACAATGAAGCCGCTGGCAAAGACCACTGTGGTGATGTTGGCGTTTTGGAGCTGCCTGATTTCCCAGTAACCTCCTCCTGATCTCACATCTGGAGAAACTGGTGGAGGACTCACTGAAAGATAATACAGCAGTTATAGATAGATAGATAGATAGATAGATAGATAGATAGATAGATAGATAGATAGATAGATAGATAGATAGATAGATAGATAGATAGATAGATAGATAGATAGATAGATAGATAGATATTAACCTGCTGGGTGCTGGTCACTCTTTTTCATCCCAACTTTATCATCACTGGCTGCATTGGGAGCAGCCGCCCCGACAAACTGCAAAGGCCCCTGGGTAATGTAGTGGCTGCTTGTCTCCCTGCTCAGACTCCGTCTGCGTCTGCGGGATGGATTCTCCAGACAGCCCAGGGCACATCTGGAAAAGGGACTGTCAACCTTGCACAGGATGACGGAGCAAGTGATGTACACCTGCACAGAGGGAAAGTGAGAGTTTTTAGTTCATGGCAGGAGGTGTGTTTGTGTTGTGCTGCAGTTTGTACTTCAGCAGGTTAAGAGTTCACAGACCAGATGATCTTTGTTTCTGATCAAAGATCATCTGGTCCCTGGTGGAGTCGGCTGAGTGTTGTGTCCCTTGCTCTTTACCTGTTTCACTGTTGGTGGATGAACTATGACCTTTTGCAAACTTTACAATAGAGTTTTGATCAACAATGAAGCTGTTGTGAAAACTGCACTGACAGTTTATAGAGTGTTAAGACTGTTTCAAAAAACGAACCAAACTGACTGAGAATGAGAAAAACTCTTAAGATTTGTCTTTTTACCTGGTTGTAGTTTCCAGTAAATTTAAAGGCTTGAACCTCAAAGTTGAATGAGGTTTGATTAGATGGATGAACTTTGACTGTCTCATCCTCCAGACATCTGAAAGACACAGTTTATAAAAAAATATTATCTTGATCTTATCGTGATAATAAACTTAAATAGGTTTTAAATAAAGAAATTTTTGCATGTATTTTAAAAGCATCTGCACCCACCCATTCTTGATGAGGTCATAGGAGAGGGTGTTTGCAGGATTGCCGTCAGGAGTGGCTTTGCACGATTCGACAAACAGTTTCAGGTTCGGTAGTTCAGATGTTGCTTCGATGCCCATGAAGATGGTGTCCAGCAGCTCGACCTCCACTGGGTAGGCGCGGGGGTCCACTGGATTTGTGAAGTTGCTGTTGCGGTAAATCTCGAACGAGTAGCCAAAGCTGCCGAAGCTGGACTCAGTGAAAATGTAGTCAGATTTGTGGAGATTGTAGAAAGTGGCAATTTGGATGCTTTTGGGAAACTGGCAGGAGAAACTGATTTTAACTGTCCTCCTGCGGGTTATGACCTCGTTGGGCAACTCGAAGGAGTTGATCTCATTCTTGAAAACGATAAAGTCGCCTTCAGCCTTGATCGAGACAAAAGAAAGAAGAAGAAAAAAGAATTCTTGATATTTTACATTTTACCTTGATTTCCTGCCACATCATTTGACACCTTGGGTGAAAAAATGCAAACGTTATTTACTATTCTGCACCTCAATCTTAGTGCCACAGGTGGAGTAGGACATGCTGCCCATGATGTGCGTGCTGTTGGAGGTGAGTGAGCAGGACGGGTCACTCAGCTGCAGGAAGTTCTCATCAATGTCTGGCATGGAGGCTTTATCAATGACCACCCTCATCGTGTTGGTGGAGCATTCGACTTTGGCCTCACCTTTAAATCACAGACAGACAGACACTTTTTAATATAGACTCTGAAGCTCTTGAAAATAAACTGTAATTGTTTTAACTCTGCAACCGAGTTTGCATTTTTAATGTAAAGATAACTGACGAGAAACACACCTTGAATGATAGATGCTTTGGTTACCATGACAACAACACACCTCATCTCTGACTGGCTGAAACACAAAGAAGATACGTTTCAGTACAGAATAATTACTATTGTCGTGTTACTGATGTATGTTTAGGGAATACTTTTCATGTTATACGTGAGGCTGCTTTTCTTATTTAATTTTAATATTTGAACTGTTCAGATACATTTGAATTTGTTTGTTTGCTTTTGGTGCCTGAGGGTGGTCAAAAAATCAGTTCTCAGTATTAATCAATATTATAAAAATTAGTGCTAGATTAGATTCTTATTTGCAACCGTACCAATACCAGCAGTGCCATCTTCACCTCCACTTGACACAAGCAGCTTCACACGTCAGCTAAAAAACCAACTTAGATAGACTTAAACCGACCAACAGCAAGTGCTGTTGCTAAAAGGTCTTTGACACCATCCATCCATTGTCCCAGTGACTTTAGATGAAGACACTTACGTTTCATTGGTCTCTGCAGTGAAGCAGATGGGTACGATTCTGTACAGGTCGCTCTCCTGTGGTGTCCAGCTCACGGTGAGCTCAGCTGATCCTGATGTATCGTCTCTGAGCTCTTTGCTCATGTTCTGAGGGCCACTGAGCTGGAAGTCATGTATGCTTCAGGAAAAAGGAAGCAGAGAGGAGGAAAAAAGTCACAAAGCATCTCTCATTTGCTCTTATCTTCTTGTCTTTCAGCAAGGTAATACCTGGTGTGATGAGCTTGAGCTTGGGCGTGAAGCTGGAAGGTCTGACCCACGGTGGCATGCAGAACATAACCATGTGAAGGAGTCTGGGACAGGAACATGGGCTGAACATGACCAGCTTCGCAGCTCGGTATGGGAGGAAGAACTAAAACATAGACACAAGAGAAACATGCTTTATTACTTTGTGGTAGTTTCTAGTCCTTTCAGAGTCATTATGAAGCCTGGTACAGTAATTCTGTTCCTCTTCTATGAGAATAGTATGGAAGACAAAGTGTGACTGAAAACAAGGCCAGTCTTCTATTTAGAGATATTGAAAAATAAGATGTGAGTAATAAACCAAAATCAAATTAATCATGGCTCTGGAAAGTTCACACAAATATTCTACTGAAGTACATTTTATATACATTTATAAAACATCTATAGAGTTTGTTTTGTTGGTGCCTTGTGTTTTTGTTCAGCTTACTCTCCACAAGGAATTGGAGCTTCACTCTGCAGAGGGGTGGTGAGTTTATGTCAGATGCCTCCCGAGATGCTGATGTTCCATTTGCATAGGTCAAAGTGATGTTTACGGTGGGGAAATCCTCTAACAGCACCTCAAACACCTGCACGCCAACGCTGGTTTGACCTGCACTTCTCAGTGTGCACTGAGTCTGGGAAGAAACCAGGAAGGTCCAAAAAGAGTTATAAACCATCTGAAGAATACACTTTGTAAATTGTAATGCACTTTTTAAGCGTTAGTTAAGTAATCATTCATAAAGCATTCTTCCTACATTGATACTAATTATACATACAAAATATAAACACACTTATACATGTTTAGCTTTTGATTAACAAGCTCATCTATAATGTGGGTGTGGATTTAATGTCTGACTATTAGAGCCTCTGGAAGTCGAGTTGACATGTCAATTTACTTCGTCCAGAGTGAAGTTTGAAGGAACTGGAGCGTCCGGACTGAAGCGGCATCTCACGATATCATCATCTGGATCATGGGCCAGAAGTTGGATCACAGAGAAACAGTTCTGAGGCACCCTGATAAAAGTATACACACACTTTAATAACATCACTGAATATAGGTTAAAACATTTATCCATCCAACCATTGTCTATACTGCCTTACTGTGCAGGGTTGTGGGAGGGAGGCTGGAGCTAATCTTAGCTGACATATCAATCAATCAATCAATTAACCAATGAATCAATTAATCAATTAATTGATCAATCAATCAATCAATGACATTTTGTTTATATTACAATTACAGTTCATTGTGCTTAACAGTTTGAAAAAAAAAGATAAGAAGTAAAATCATAAAGGAGACCAATGCACATTAAAGATCAAGACTGAAAATAAAGAGACAAGACAAGAGAAACAAGAGACAAGATCAAGAATATAAGATAAAAACTGTTCCACTTGGAACGTGGAACAGTAAAAAGAGATGAGCCAGAAGATCTGAGCATCTGAGCATCTCTGGGAGTAGTCTGCCACAAGTCCATGCAGTGCTTTAGACTAATAAAAGTATGCTACAATTAATACGAAAACTAACAGGCAGCCAGTCTAAAGATTTTTAAAGTAGGTGTAATGTGTGCTCTGCTTCTGGTCTGAGTCAGAGTCTGTGCTGCAGAATTTTGAATTCGTTGTGACATAGGGGTAAGCACAGGATACACCCTGCAAGACGCCACAGGGCCAACAAATAAACACAAACAACACACACACATTCACATTCTCACCAAGAGGCAATTTAAAGTCTCCAATCCAACAAGTGTGCTTATCTTTGGCCTGTGGGGGGAAGCCAGAGAACCAACAAGTTCACATAAAAAGAACTTAACAACTAGTTTCCTGTTGTCAACTTCATGCACATAGGAAGCTTTGTAAAAGAAAAGAGATTTGGAGCACTTGGCCCGTTTGGATTTTTTATTTTGTTTGTTTGTTTTTGGTTAGTTTTTTCCTTGTTTGAATTACAAACAAAACAACAATAGCAATTTTCTATTGTTCAGTCACTAAGTTCTGCCATTTACCTTAAAGCTGACACAGCTGTTGTCACTGGACATCTGTTGAGAGTGTGTGAGTCAGATCGAGTTCCCAGGTCCAGCTCTGCAACACTCATCCAGTTTGTTCTGCCATTGACATTCGATGCCCAGCAGCAGCCTGAGCCTCTGAGAAGAGGGTGTTGGAAGGTATAATCAGTGATCAAGAGCAAGTGTTAAACTTCCCCCCTTGGATGTCACTGTTGATAATGCCCATTAGCAAATATGGCTGAGATCTCTAAAAAGGAAATGTTGTTCTTCTGCAATTAGTTTATCCACAGTCAAAACATACATTTTAGAATAATGTAAGAATTTAGAGTAAATTAAAAAAAAAAATTATAAATAAAAAAAAACTTGATAATCAACCAAGTACTAATAAGGTAGCCTCATAAGCTAACATCAAAACAGATTGGTGATGTCAGTTTTTCTTCAGCCTGTGAAGGAAATGATATTTTTTGCAATAGGGTCATCAATCATTTTAATCTAGTGGTCAAATCATACATGTTAGTACAACAAAAACATTTTCATGAGGGTACATTTCAGTAAAAGTCACAAAAAAAACTTGCTAACTAGCCTAGTGCTAGTGCGGTCGCCAAGTGAGCTAAAGTAAAAACAGAACTTTGTGATGTCAGTTTGTCTTCAGCTTAGTTTATGTTATCATTTGCAAAAAAAAAAATTACAATTTTTTCATATGAATAATCTGGATGTTACATCAATGCATGAATACTAGCTAACTAGCCTAGTGCTAGCGAGTTAGCCTAGCACGACAGAATTTGATTTTGTCCTCAGCCTATGAGAGCCACCACTGCTACGTCCAGACAACACCCACAGATGAAAACACAACCTGATGCCAGAAACAGTTTGTTCCCATGATGTGGACGTACCTGAGAGAAAATGAGGTTTTATTGGTCAACACAGTGGCTGTTGTGTGTCCTTCAGACTGGCACCAGCGGCCTTGGCCTGTGTCATCCTGATCTGTTTGCAGGACACTTGACCTATTAAAGCTGGTGCAGACCCCTTCTTCACAGGTGAAGGCCGACTGGTCCTGACAGGTGCTCCGTCCATTCTGTCGGTGATAGAAGGTCACCTGCAGCGTTTGGGAAGAGAGCTGCATTAATACTGTGCAGAAAGAACTACTTCAAGGTTTATTAGAAAACAGGGTCAAATACCTGTGATAGTTTAGTCAATATAATTCACATGTCAATACATATTTTATAGGTAACAGTCATGCATAACAGAGAACACATGGCTGCGTGTTAACAGTAAAAGTGAACACATTATTGAAATTTGATCTCAGTACACTACTGATACTGTATTAAAACCTGACATAATGTATCTACTATTATTGTTATTCCTATTTTTGATATATTTATCATTGTCACTTTCATTATGATTATTGTTTGTGACCACACAACC